>JAOVYW010074091.1:0-18846 GCA_025775045.1 Hiodon tergisus
TTGTATCCTTCTCCTAATTCATATTGATGAATTATCCTAGTTTTTAAGTCATTAGGGAGTTCTTTTGAGGTTCCCATTTTGCTACTTTCCAGTAGAGAATCAAAGAGAAGCACAACTAGCAATTAGCTAACTTTAATATCCTTTGCCATGATTGGTTGCACCTGTGTTTTCAGTCTAATGTTCATTGAGCCAATCAAATCATTTTTGTGTTGCAGTGAATCAGCATTAATTGACTACAGGTATTCAAATCAACACAACTGAAAGGGTACCCAAACTTTTTGCACAGCCTATTTTTCACATTTGATTTTATTTCATACAACTCAGTACTGCCACAATTTTTGTCTGAAAAACATCACATCATCCAGTTTTCTCTAGAAGTTGAATGGCATATCATTACGATCTGTTCTTAAAAAGACAGAGCAAATTATCATGCAGCCTGAGAGGGGTGCCCAAACTTTTGCATAAAACTGTACCTTACCAACCAAAAAAAATAATTCACTACATTAGTACCTTCATGTTGCATTCATTTTATTTATTTTTCATTAGGCTAAAACTTTTATTTTAAAAAGAAATTAAACAAGGAATACTTAGTTCTGTACATATACACATAATTGGCGTTATCAGCAACATCAAAACTAACTGGAAAGTATGCAGTGATAGCTTGTGTTCTCAATGTAACAATTACTAGCACATGATTTAACCTGATTTAACAAACTATTGAAGTGATACTGTTTAACAGCATTCAACCCAATAATGTTAGAAATACTACAAGCATAGAAAACTGTATTTATTATATTAATGTGTAAAAAAGGATGTTTTATTCTAATGCTTTCCTTAAATGGTTTTGAACTTACGTCCATGTGTCCAACAGTGCTCAATCATGTTTGAGGGAATAAACTTCTGTCTTAAATGGATTTGAATAATCCCTCAAAGTAATCAGAACAGAAGGAAAAGACATGGTGTGATCGTAAGTGTCTTACAATACACACAGCAACTCAATACAGTGTAACACTCTAAAACACAGAAGAAAAACAACCAACCAAACAGTTATTCCTTTCAACACGGTCCAGGTCGAGATATGTATTCTGGAAGGATGGTCTAAATACCATTGCCTTAAGCGAAGATCACGCAATGATGGTCTTGTAACGAGTCTTCAGGTTAAACTTTCATTGTGAGACTGTGGGGTCACAGTCTGCAGTGAGTGTCTTTGTTACCATATAAAAACAGCTCTTGAGTCACAGTCACAGTCACAATCAAGTCTTGATGTTCGAATGAATCTCCTAGACTATGCCGTGGCCCAAATCTTCATGGCGAGAAAGAAATCAGGTCCAGAACAACTCAGCTCAGTGGAATAGTCAAGTTTCATAGCTCAACTGAAATCCAGAACAGCACCAGTCAAGCACAACGAACAACGTTCCATACAAGGACCACCCACCGCTTCCAGATGATTGATGCGTCATGGCAGGGTTTTCTTTTAACATAGGCCAGCTGAGAGTAGCAAGGATTTAGCCACGAAGCGACTACTCAGCCACCCCCAGGCCTTTTACCCAAATTTGCAGACACAAACAGAGGTAAATTTTCAATGTAGCAGTATCTCTTCCTGTCAGACAAACAGTTTGATTCTTGGCCTCCTGGCTAATCCCTCAATGAAAAACAGTTACGTTATATATATGTGGTTTTATTACAAAAACTACAGTGACTTAATCCAGACCTGTATGGACGTACACGCCCACATTTAAGCAAAAGGAGCACAGCAGCTCATTTTGTCCCATCTATGGTTACACACGGCCCACTTTGGCATCGCCAATGGCACCCCAGACATCGAACACAAACTCATCTGGAAAGGCAAAGTCGCCCAGCGTCTCATCCAGAGCCTGCGCAAACTCGTCAGGGTTACGCTTGTCCTTCCCCAGTTCCACCATGGTGGCCGCTAGCCAAAAGAGAGAAATCAAGGTGAGACATCACACTTTCTCCACAGGCAGGAAAGGCAAGACCAACACAAGCAGGATCAGCCACCACATTCTATACCCAGACAAACACATGTGGGCAATGCTCACCGACATGGTGATGGATGGTGGGGGCGTCCCTTGTCAACACGTATAAGTAAGGGTGAACACAATGCATAACAGCATGAGAACACGCGCACACGCACACACACACACACACAAACACTGCACCTCAGTCTGCTCTCTCACCCAGCTCACTGTCTCGGATCCCCATGTAACTCTCCAGGAGGTCATCCACCTTCTCGATCGCCTTCTCCTCAAAGGCAGAGGGCTGGAACCAGAACACAACACAACCCTGTCAGCCACGTGCTGAGCTGTCATTAAAAGTGTCTTTGCAGCGCGCCTGGGCGTGCCCAGTCTGGGGATGGGCGGAGACAGGGAGGTCCATGGCAATATGGACACTGAAACAGTTTACTAAATAAAATACAGAAAAACACAAATTCTAAATAAAGCAGCAGCAATCAAAGTATGCAAAGTAAGTAATGATACAATAACCTCTGCTGCCACCTTTGTTCAGGAAAAATAATAAATTACTAATTTATTCAACTGAAACTGACGCCCTCCAGTGCATCAACAAATCATAAAAGAACCGAGGCAAGGTAAAGTTGTCCAGAGACATATTGATTGGCAAAGGGCTGGGAGCCGTCAAGGTGCTTGTTGACATGTGATATCAGAAACAAAATCAAGGGGATGTGTGTTGATAAAAATAGCTCATGTCACAAAAACTAAGTAGAGAGTATTTGAATGCCCAAGTGGGAAAACAGGTTAGACTTTCAGTGGAAAACTATCACACAAAATGTGAAATGTAATATTTACTGATAATTTTCCAAACCATCTTGAGAGCTACTCATTGACAGGCAACCAAGGACCGGTCACTCAAAAGCGATGTGTTGGCAACCCCCAGACTACACACAAGCCAGCCGCAAGGTCACTTATGGTAATTATTTACAATCACACTCCTTACTGACACTGTTCCATTTGATAATTCTACCCAGGTCACATTATAAAGTGAGTTCCCATTCATTACCTTTTTTAACCTCAGAATGACTGGGAAGACACAGAGGTTGCAAACACATGGGGGTGTTCAACCAGAGAACTATATATAAAGGTCTGACCTGTAACCCCTGATGTTTGTGTACACAAGCACACACTTACCAACTCTTCTACAGTGGCCGGACCTTTTGAACGAAGGCGCAGCGTCCCCCGCCCAGTCCCTAGGCTCAACCCCGAGCTGGATCGGGACCCCCCCGTCCGCTGGTTAATCATGTCTGAGGGAGAAGCAAATTAGCATGTAAAAATTTTATTTTCTAAATCAACCGTGTCCGGGCATCAGGGGAACTTAATGACTATTGCACTTCATAAGAGCCATATAAATGTGTAGGAGAGTCTGATTAAGAGCTTCTAAAAAAAATTGATACAAATCATACAAAAACTGAATACTACCCAACCCAGTAACCCTCCATCATTTTTGTATTGATGAACTAACACCCACACACACATAAACAATGCAAACACACCCACCAAAGGCCTTCATTGGTTCCACCAGCTTCAGGCAGAAGTCCCGCCCCCTTGGCAGCTCCTTCAGCATCTTAGCAACCTCGTAGTGTCGACAGCCAATGAGAACCTGCCCGTTGATGGATTCTATCATGTCCCCAACGTTGATCACCTGGATCCGATCTATGACACTCCCCTCTCTTATTCTCTAAAAACACAGGGGGGAGGAAGATACATAGGATAGGAGCATACCTGTACGTAAGTTAATTCCTTTTTGCTGCAATTCACTGAAGGGCAGGTTTTAAACAGCCGTTAACATGAACCGTCTTACCCCGTTGGTGACTGACAGCATGGTATTCTCTGTGTCCCAGCAAAGCTATTGTGTAGTGTAGATGACTGTAGTATGTGTTTCTGGGGGTGGGTACGCCATTTACACAATTTCTACAGTTACACAAACCATTCATAAATGCTACTATGAAGCTTTGCGAATAAGCTCCCAGCATAAATAGGATTTATCCATTCCAACATAAACATAATGCGGTTTGGCCTAAAGCTGTCCAGAAGAGTCCAAACTGCAAGGAAAGTCTCCTTGATTACTCTGGATTTTATTGCAGAGACATCGTTCAGATAAACACTCATCTACGCTACAGTTTATTTCCTGCCGGTCCGGTTATGTGCTTATGCTCACCTTGATGAAGGAGTATCCTGCGCCATTGTCGGTGATGGTGAGTCCCAGTGCGTCCTCGCCCTTGAACACCTCCACCTCCTTTTTCTGGCCCCTCACATGGGCGAATATGAAGTCCTCCAGGCCGATCTGACCCCCCAGCAGCTTCTCCATGTCCACCTTGTGTGTGTTCAGTGTGCAGAACATCACCTGGAACAGGCGGAGAGGGAGACATATGGTGAAATATGGTGCCAGGCAGGGAGAACAAGAGGGAAAAATCTGAGAGAAAAGCCATCAATGGGAGCAGTAGTAGGAAAAAGAAAGAGCAAAGCAGAAGAAGAGATGGATATAGAAATGAGTTCAACCCTGTTGACTATATACAGAGTTATCTCCCGCCCTCCGTCGTTTCACGGCACACACCTCTGTTGATGGGATCCCAAATGCCTCCCCAATCTTTGTGTATAGCTCCCTCACATTGCTGAAGCCCTCAATGCGGCCTGTGGGGCTGCCGTGGGCCAGCTGTGTGTGAAAGGTCAGGCGAGGCCGCAGGCCAGACCCCTCCCCTGCGTGGCTCCCGACCCCGCCCCCACCGACATGGTCCACGCCTGCCACAGTAAGCCCCTCCCGGACAGGCTCCGCCTCCTCGTTCTCCACGAGTGGAGATGCCTTCTTCCTCCGCCCCAGTCCCAGCGGCATGGTGTTGTCTGTCTGCAAGCGCAGGGCTTCCAGAGGGCTTTGAAGAACCCCAGCTCCACCCTTTACACACACGCCACTCTGGACTTCACCTCCTCGTTGTCCACCAGTGGAGAGGCCTTCTTCCTTCGCCCTTTACACGCGGCACTCCATTCTAGACAGTTTCCACACCACACCAGCTAGCAGACCTCTACCACTCTGGCGCCAGAGTTAGAGTCAAGCAGCACAAGACAGTTGTCTGGGGAAAGTCTGAAAATAGCTTCTGTTCTTCCTTGTTTTTACTGAGATAAGGAATCCGTCAACACAATCGCCCAGTTTTTGCACTGCTGGAACTTCTCACCATCGGTGCAGAACTTCACCTGGGGACTAGAAAGAAAGCGCGTTTCATAATAATAACATTTTGTACTACCTAAGTATCTTGTCACCCTACAGGCAATTAAGAGTAGAAAACAAGGTATACCGATCAACTGTTTCCTTAAAATACCAGTATAAATTTAATAAAATAGTTTTCTTGCAAGAAATATCCCGTTTTATGCTTAAATAACTAATTATTTCATATTTACTTAATTCCGTTTAAAAGAAGTTGAAAAACATCCAGTAATAACAAGTGGGGCTGAAAGATTACCAACATGACTGTCTGCAAGGTTTTTGCTAGTAGAATAATGTCCTAGCGCAGCGGGAGACCGGCAAAAGCAGTTGAATGCAGCTGTCCAAGCGGTCAAACAGGGTCACACACAAACTGTTAAAAATCGGTTATCTAGCATAATGACTTGATATAAAATTATAAACGTAGCAATGTTTTTTTTTAAAGAATTCAATTTGACTAAGTAATGCACACGACAATTTTGCGATCATCCGTCAGTTTACTTCATACATCTGGATATACCGTTTACAGCAGTTTTTAAAGTAAAGATTATAAAGTTAGTAAAAATTCTTTCTGAGCACAACGCAAGGAGGGGACCAACAAGTTACTAGTTACTATCTCGCAGTAACGTTATCATTGGTAACAATGACAACTACCGACAAGCTTAACCACAGCCGATTAGGTGCCTAAAAATGCTGCTCACTGTAGTCCCCTAAGTAAACCATCAGCAAAAGAGCCACTAGCTTAGCGACGCTACATCTTTATGTAAACCGCTCAACACCACATCGCATATTTATGAATCACCTTGATTCACTACTAAACAATTTTCATGATAACCCTTTCGCATCTGAAACTAGTCAAGGCTTGGATAAATTTCATACAGTAGTTTGCCTTATGTAGTTAGCTAGCCAGTTACAATGGCAGTAAGCATAATTTAAGAGCATTCTGTTTGGAACTACCTTACGTTCTTAGCAGTCGCAGCAAGATTGGATGGAATACAAAGTTCCGAAGGAATTAGTGGCCCCAAGGTGTAGAACTGTATTCGGCCAAGACTGGTCTACACGTAACTGAATAAATGTATATGTGGACATATACAGTTCGGCATTGGCAAGAGATGGTCAGGGACTTGTGTGGAATTGGTGGGGCGGGGGTATCCGGTTAGGGCGGGAGTGTGGTTGCCAAGGCCAACCACAATCGCTAATAGTATGGGCACACAGGAAATGGTCCAGATTTCCCCGAAGGGCTTAAACGAAAGGCAGAATTAAACTGATACATTAATTGTCTACCAGAAAAGAACCAACAATTGTTGTCAATTGCATACTCTCGTTTTGACCACTTCATTAAACATTTATTTTGTATTATCTCCATTGAGCTGGATGACAAACGTGTTTTATTCCGTCAGTTGTTTTACCTTAAGTTCTAACAATATTGATTTATTTGACGAACAAGGGCAGTATGTTAAAAAAAAGAACGACAGATAACGCGAGATTGTAACGTGGCTTTGCGGAGTCTCAGAAATAAAACAGCAGATAGATTCAGGAACCCCTACTTCAACCAAATACTAAGTTGTCGGATGGTAGTCGGCTCCTTTTTCGAAATCTCCCAATCTAAAAATTTGCCTAAATATATTGTATTCCTATACCAAATGTACTAGTCCCTCCATGTTAACCTTCTGTACTGGTTGTAATTGTTTGATGTCACTTCGTACTTAAGTAATTAAAATCTAATGATCCCTTGCCTGTCGAATGCGAATAAGCTATTGCTACAAAGACAGATGAAAAGATAATGCGAAACTAAAATTTTACCCCTGGTTTAATTTTTCTATTTTCGTTTTCAGTGTCACGTCATCCTATTTAGTTTCGTATATTCTATCTTTTTTGTGTCCGTTCAAAAACCATGTCGTCGATCTCGTTTTTCGTTTACCGATTTAATTTTAAAATGTTTTGGTTGAAGAACTAAACAAATATTTAGTTATAATCTCTATCTGGCTATTCGTGCGGATATGGGTTTATCGGAAGGGCTGTCACAGACGGGTAGACCCCATCCTTCCTTTACAAAAAAGGGAAACGTGTTGGCTGCAATATCTGAGGCGTTTGAATTTCATGGAGCTGACCTAGCAAATCCTTTCCTGTCCAAACCCAACTGCCAGTGATATAATAGTGAAAACTGAAAATGTTAAAAAAGAAAAATTATGTTTTCTTTTGTTTTTTACGTTAAGGCCGTCTTTGCCATACTACAGCGTTGATCCATCTATGAGTACTTTGGTGGTGGGAGGAGATGGGAGTGGGTTTCAACCAAATCAACTTTCTCAGTCACGCCTCAGGCTTTTAGACCATTAACAGCTGTGGCTTCACTGCACATTCCCACCGAGTCAAAGGTGCTCTAAGGCCACTGAACAAGCAGCTTAGTTGTCAAATCCACATCCAGACACTAGACTAGGATGGACATATAAAGGAAATCTGTTGTTTTTGGAGTGTATTACCACATTTCCTTTCATAATTCCACACCTATAATGCCTTTAAGGGAGCTTTAGGTCGAAACTCTTGTATCTGGAAAGCTGATATTTATTTTATGTACTGCTGAATATTGACTGAAGAAATTCAGGTGAACTAGCTATACCAAAAGGACTGCAGGTTATGGCCCTCTTGGAATTTCCAAACTTCTGCGAACTACTAACTGATCATGTGTCCATGTGCTCGACTAACATATAAACCCCCTAGTCATTTTCATCCTGGGTCCCCATTCTCTCTATCTTTCTATAGAGATGAGAGCAGACCAAGGTGCAACATTAACCTCTTGGGTAAGTCCAGCCTGAGTAAAGACTCTTGTTGTGCACTGCTAATATTCCTGTGGGCCCTTTATGACCTTCCAGGATTTTACGTATTTTTCAGGCACAGGAGACATTTACCACGTGTGCGAGCTCCCTCATACATGCTTTAGAGTGGCTACCAGTACTTTTTGTATCTTCTGAAACCGCAGACACCCATAGTCTTCAGGAGTGTATTATATAAATATTATTTTGTAGGTAGTTAACCCTTCTATTTGGTTGGGTTCCCTGAAATAAGTTTGCCATCTCTGAAATGCTGTTTAATTATATTTGTTCATCATGAAACTTGATGACACCCTCAACATTGGGCAAAGAAACATCTAAAACTAATTGACCAATTAGAAGAGTTTGAAAAACAATTGTGATATTAGGGTTAGGGTGTCTACACCATGGTCAGTTTTCATTTTAGTAGCAACCTTGAGCAAGGTTTAACGAAGTGAAAACCTGGGTCCACTCACCATGGTGGGCACAGAAAAACAAAACTGAGCTTTCTGCTGTGACATTTTCCAGTTTTCCATCTCGGGTTGATTTTAGTTGAAAGACGACAGTATCTTCCCAGAGCCTCTGAACATTGTCATGGCTCTCCTTATGGAAGCAACTGATCCTGCTACGTTTGGTCCCCTACCCGAAACTTCATTTGGGAGAAAGAGGTGTCGGGTGTCTCGTCCCCTCCAAGAGAGACTGTAAGACCACAAATGCAAAAAGTACAAATGCAAATCACACACATACTGTTATGCATATAGTGTGTGAATAAATAACCCAATGTGAATCCCTCACTGTTTTTTTATCTGCCTAGGATTAAACACATAAAACATGTACATTGTATATTTGTTTATGAATAATGAGTTGGATAGTGATGTAAAACATAAATGCTGGGAGGTATTATGTAAATTGTCTTTGTTTTTTATTTATCATCTTGAGTCTGATTTGATTGACCCGCTAACATCACAGCTGTACCCAAATTATTAGCATATAGACAGGTTGAAGGCAAAGTGGTTTTCTTCAGTTCAAAATTTGTCAATATAGGCTAGTCTTGTAGATGCGGAAGCCATGGTTACTACTTCTGCAATAAAAATTAGAGCAGTATTGTAAAGCAATTTTATTGCTTGTTTGAACACAACATTTTCATTGGTGCTGTTGGTGACGGTGACCTTTAGGGGGATTACATCCCTGGTCACAGGGAGCAGTTTGTCCGTCAGAACCACACTTGGTTGGGTGTTCTTTACACTTGTCTACATCAGAACTGAGAGTGGTGCTCTGTGATCCCATTGTCAATCTGTCGGACCACTCTGACCAATTGGTTTACCACCCTCAATTTAACACCTGTTGCTGCATTCTTATCTTTCTGCACATCCCTACAGTCCTCTAGTAGCAATCTTAGCATTCTATGCTCACTTACAAATCTTTATCAGCAAGCTTATTCTCCAATGCTTACCTGCAACAGCAATCTTATCCTTATATAGTCACCATCACACCCTCGTACAAACATCCCAGGTAGAAGTGATGCACTCTTACGTACAAATGTATTGTGCCAGTCTCATTCTCAAAGCCTACACATTCGTAGTGCCGTATCACCTGACCTCCCTCGCCTGCGAATCCACCCGTCTCCAGCGGAAATCCTGTATCCTGGGCTTCAGACGAGCCAATATCATTGGTGTACTGCCCATATGGACCACAAGAGGTCGCCATGCAGTTGCTGTGACCTACGCAGAAAGTTACAGATGTACATTTCCATGGGCCTAAGCAATGCTTCAATCAATTAAAAATGGTTGGAGACATTTTATGTTTCATAGGTGAAAGTGCTGTAGTTGTTCTTTTAGAACATCACTGGAAGAACATAGAGAAGAACGGAGGAATTGGCCGGGTGTCTCTGCAACGTCTCCTGTTGTCACTTTCCAACCACCAGCGCTGAATCTCGTGGGGTTCACGTAATCTACTGTACTTCTGTACCCATCGCCTTTTAAGGTGGAGGGGTAAGTAGCCATGACTGGTTACAAATTAGGGAGAACCTTTTTAAAACTGATTTCAAATGTACTAAATGGAAGAAAAACATAGGTCACAGCTGTTAACTACGTTAAAACCAACGTATTTAGAGACTTGACGATCATCATCATTCAAATACAGTAGTGGATTTAATTTCGATCTTCCTCTCTTCTTTGCCAACAATTTAAATCAGGGCCTGTGAGCCCCTCAAAGTAAACCGTATATGCAATACAGGCCTTTTAGTGTAATGACCATGAGTTTCGGTCGGAACAGCTGAGCTGCCCTGTGCTTGTGTAAACCCTTCATGGTGTTTCATCGTACTGGTCATCTGACTGCATAAAGATTGACAGAAAGACAAGAGAACAGCAGAAAAAGGATTTTTTATTTCTATTAATTCATACAGCCAACGTTCCAAAACTATACACGAAGGACATGACAGTCTGTACAAAGTATACATAATAAAATTTAAATGGACAGTACCAGGTCTTAAAATTTGGATTTGTTAATGATAGCCGTTTGTTGGAAATTTACCTGTATAAATACCAGAGGAGCCAATTCCCAGGTCGAGGGAACTGATCATGGCAAATATTATATGGGTAGTACATAAAAAATGTCAAGCCAGGGCTACTACAGTACCACAGTAGCCAGCAGCATTAATGTCATTGAGAACATGGGCTTGTCTTGTAATGAACACTAAACCCACACCGTCATTGGTGGTACAGTGTGGGTTTGGCATGTTCAATGAAAAAAAAGAAGCATATAATTCTGCACATAAATTCCAGAAAAAAATAAATTGGAATACTACAAACAAGAAATGGAGGTTCCCAGAATAGCACTCTGCACCAAAATACAGCAACTAAGCTCAAAAGGCTTGGGAATGTGCAAAATATGAAAGAAACTTATTTACAACTTTAATACATAAAAAGTTCATTTATCAGTACGTTACACCCCCCCCCCCCCAACAACAGAGATTGTAAGAGCCGGACCCAACCCATTAACCAAAAACACACAGTTGACTTAAGACTGACAGACATCATGTATCATTCCATTGTCCCTGTAACACATTCCAATCCATGATCAGCCCAGCCACAAAGCGCAACCCCTACCCTACATTACTGGTACATGCCATCATGGGGTGGAAATAGACTGCAATAGACCAAAAGGCCACCGAACAGGACCCCAAGCAGTAGTCAGCACAGATGCACCATATACCTTTGACCACCTCCGAACAAAGACTGTTGTATGTATGACAGACCTATGCTCTTTCCTGCCAGACCTATTCTTTCTTTCCACAAATAAATGAAACATTCTCCCATCCCATGCACACTATTCAGTGTAAAGTGACTTTTTCCATCTGTAAAAAATAAAAAATAAAAATAATAAAATAAAAAACGGTACGGCACAAATAGTGCTGAGAAACAGATTGGAAGTCAAAAGAGGGGATGCACCCGCCTCAAGCAACCAAACTGATAGCATGTGCTCGTGTATATGGTCACACGGGCAGCAAAGTGGCCAGGGCCTCCCGGGCAGCATTGCTGAGCTTCTCAGGAAACTTCACTTCGTACTCCAGGACCAGGTCGCCTCTCCTCTCTGGGTTCTTTGGCAGTGGAAGCCCCTCCCCTGGGACTCTCCTCTTCATCCCGGGTTGGATCACATCCTTGGTCGCCAGGGGGACAGACTTGCCGGTCAGTGTAGGAGCGTTAACTGTGCAGCCACAAAGGGCCTGTGGGGCGAGAGGCCATTAGTGTGGGTGATGGGCAACAACATTATGTTCACTCGATTGATGCGATTCGGTTCACTTATAAGAATTGGTGCCCCTCAGTGCTCAGATTTCACTCTGGATTGATATAGCCGTTATCACGCCGCATCCCAGAAAAGAAAAAAACGGATCATGTCAGGATTGTGTTAATTTAGAAGTATAACATTAATACAATTTTACAAAAAAACTATTTTAAAATGGGTTAAAAAAATAAGTCTTTTTTTCGGTTTCGGTTTTCGGCCAAGTACATCCTGAATTTTCAGTTTAGGCCTCGGCCCAGAATTTTCATTTCGGTGCATCACTAATATATACAGTATCAAAATATACACTTTTTCAATGTATGACCTTTTTCAAGGACCAACAAGGAATTTTCGTGTTACTCCAGAACATACATTTTACAAAGTGAAATTCAAGCACACTTAAGGACTTTAAGAACCAGTATTAACCCTGTTGCAAAGATTCAGAAAAGCAAGATTATAGTTAAAGTAAGTATGTAATAAATAAAAATAAATTTTAACATATTAAAAAAAAAAAAAACATTTGGTCAAATTGCCATCAAGAATATTCCCATTGATAAAATTATCACAGCTTAGCTGGTAAGAAAGTTACTGGGATAATGTATATTATGTATAACACCCAAAAATATTTAACATAGGATTTTCTCCGCATCTGATAAACATATATTGGGATACTTAACTAGTGGCTTCCCCACTACTTCACTTTAAGTGACAGGCACGAGTACTCACGTCTCTGAGCGATATCTTTGCAGGGTATATGATGTCTGACCCCTCTCTGCGGAAGACGCCGTGTGGCTTGTCCTTCACCACAAACACCACGTCGGCGGGGATGTTGGTGGGCGTCTCGTCGCCCTCCTTGGGAAAAGTGATCTTGGTCCCCTCTTTCCAGCCCCGCTTGATCTCCACGGCCAACACCTTGTCCTCACTGCGTGTGGTGCGACCGTCCGCATTCAGCCGCTGCCGCGAGATCTTCATCTTCTTGGTGCAACCGGAGAACACCTCATCGAGGGTCACCCACAGCTCATGCACCACGGGGGGGTCCTGCTTCTTTTCGAGTCCCCCACCGGCCCTTGCACCGAAGGACTTGGAAAAGCTGCCCATACCCAACCCAGCAAAAGGGTCATCGATGTCCATGTCATCGCTGCCACCGTTTCTGGAGAAGAAATGGTCGAACGGGCTGCGCCCCCCGAATATCTCGGAAAACATAGCGTGTGGGTCACCGTGGAAGGAGTAGTTGAAACTGGGGCCATTGGAGCCTCCTCCAGAGGAGCCTCCCTTGAGACCTGAGGAGGAAGAGAAGGTTGTCAGGAAACGAATCAACTACTTTCACTGAACACATTGATTGCGGAAAAACAAGGATAAAGTTCAATATGGTTCCCCGCATTTTACTGTCTCATAAGTCAAAATTTAACAACAAATAGCACTTGACGCTTTGATGAGGACAACCTATCTTTCGCTTGCGAACTTAACGCCCTGCAACTCGAAATAGAAACTTCCAGCATAAACGTGCCAGAAAGACCTAGAAGACTAATCAGAACTCAAGCATTGTTTTCCGTATTGTCGAAGTTAAGTTTGTAATTAAACATCGGGAATCATACCGAACACACAAAGATTAATATTCTCGCATGAACTGTATCCGCTGTGTTAATATATAATGCAGGTGAAAAATGTAATTACAGACCAGACATTTCACCGATTAACACACACATTGCTATAACTTATTAGCGCGGAGAATCATGGTAGCCATTTCTACAACTCATCGGCCACCGTCAAAGTCAGTGAAGTTTTATAATATGCAGATAATCTTGTAAGCATAGCTAGTTGTGCGATAGGTTGTAAAATTGGTTACCAGACATAACTAAGTTTTTCCACTATAAACGGGGTTGACAACTGAACATAAGATCCAGAGGAAACAAGTTACCTTCCTCTCCAAAACGATCATAAACATCTTTCTTCTTCGGATCACTGAGAACATCATACGCTTCCGCGATTTCTTTAAATTTCTCTTCTGCTCCTGGCGACTTGTTCTTGTCCGGATGATATTGCAGAGCCTGTTTACGATAAGCCTTCTTTATCTCGTCGTCGGTTGCGCTTTTTTTAATACCCAACACACTGTAGTAATCTTTACCCATTTTAACCATTAAGATAATGAATTAAAATATATTAAAGGGGCTGAAAATGGTTTTTACTTCCCGTCCCAGATTTTTAGACAGAACACCCCTATAAGCGGATTGCGTTTTTCTCTATTAGCCTATATCCTCTTCGGTTTGACGTTTGTTATCCAGCTAGTTTAAGAAGTATACGTATAAACGAGAACTTTTAATTACTTATTCAAAAAAGAAACGAACCAACTGAGCATATATCCTTCGACCACCAACTCGCTAATAATCAAGTCCCTGCGAATGTTATATACTTTTCTTTTTGTAACCATGCCGAAAGTTCGAGAATTCTCGCCTGGATTCAACGCACACTATCGGCCACAGGCAGACCTCTCCGACGTCACCGCCCCTTGTTACGTCAATTTTGCATGCAAATTTGATACGCCTTTCCTACAATCAGCAGTAAACTGGTCTACCTTAGAACATCCGCATTTTTCAATTTCTTCTAGTCCAGGTTCTAGATGTTATAGTTACAGTTATTACCAAAAGAGTTTGTGAAACGTTACCTTTTACACCTTAGAGGAAGATCAATTTACGATGCAATTAATAAGATAATAAATTCAGACGAATACGATAGGAAAAAACAGCGCATTCACTTACAAAATACTAACTACGAAAAGAAAGTTACTATCTGTAAGGTCCCCAGCAAGCTGTTCGGTTATACAAGTGGTTTCCTTTAACCACACGTCTATTCTTACCATCTTGAACTATAACAGAATGGGAACACGGACACTGGTCATTCCGTTTAGGACAATTTCCTAGTGGTTTTTTTTCCTAGCAAGGTTCATGAAAATATAATTTTATACCGAACACGACCAGAGGGTACGTTCATAGGAATATTAGTTATAGTTTTAGCAATATACGTCCAGGGAAGGCAAAAAGTGGCCAAATGAAGCAAACAGTCGATGTTTAATAAACACATTACGCGTCTCTGCAATCCTTCAACTCCACGTGACAAAACCTTTTCTGGATATCTGCAAACAAATCTACTGATATTTCACTTAAAAAGTCTAAGCAATACTCCATATTTTACGAACTAGTTAACTTTCACTTTTAGATCAGATTCTCGTAGCCTTTTCCAGAAATCTTTCTTTTTAATGGCACCACAAAAAAGGTTTTTAACTTGAGAACCTCGCAGTTGGTTGATTAACTTGAGCTGCAACATACAACAAATGGAAATTAAATCACGATTACACCACTGGTTTAAAAACTGCCATCCACCCCTTCTACCAACACCCTATCACGGTCAACGGTCAAGTAGCTCTTGAAGTAACACAATAGTAATTCCCCTAATCCGCATTAGTTTCATGCATTTTAAACTGGAGGTCAGGATGACAAAACGACTGTCCCGATTGGATGTAGTAAAGCGTTACCTCTCAATCTCCCTCTCCATTAGCCCAAATATATCACTCCATTGTGCAATCCTTTTCTGTTATTGGGTATATAGCATATTCAGGCTTGTCTAATTGGCGTTCCGGAAACAAACTACTGCACTGATTGGCGTTGGACTGTACCTACCCATTCGTCCCTCATCGGTCGCCATTCGAGCTTCCTCGTCCACTGATTGGATACAGTGACTGTGAGGTCGCTTGCAGGAAAAATAGTTCAAACTGCAAATATGAAGCACTACGAGGTAAGATAATGGCAGTGAAGATTTAATGGTTTCTTTGTAGCGGGGAGATACTGTTGCTGTTTAAATTGCCCAATATTCTAAATGTAAAAGTGATGTTTGTCGTATGCTGGAATATTGCTCGCCTTAGTTGTCACAGCCGGACTGTCAGCGATCGATTCTTAGCAAGCTAGTACAGTTCTAAGCAATGCGCGACGATTTGACATGGCCGAGTATGGACGAATACATCTTCCAAGTTACTATAAAGCAATATCTAGTAATCTATTTGGTTATTTGTTTTTGTTAAAATACGAAGAAAGTGAATTACTGGTCGTTTTTTAATCACCTAATACCGGGGTATGTGCTGCAAGTTCTCTTTGATTGGAACGTCCACGTTCGGGGGCGGTGCGTGGTACAACACTGGGGTGTTCAGGTACGACCAGGGCAAGAGCACGGGAGTTTCGCAATGGTCTGGATCCAGTCTTACCTTGACAATAATTAATTTTAGTGTTGCATTTCTCGTGTTGGCTATCACGTTAAACGCGCTTCATGACGGCAATAAGTTCTCAACAATAAATTCTTAAATAGTAAAATCACGAATTCTAAAACAATGCTAACTTATTTAGTTTTCCTATCTGTTGCTTTGATATATTATCCTTGTAATCATATTTTTACTACACAAAATTCGTTATAATGTAACGGATCGGTTTCTGTTTACAGTGTTTCTGGTATGTGTTAGGGTAGCCTCGTGGTAGCATTTTTTCAGAAAAGACGTCATCAATGTAAGGTATTGTTGTTTAAATATATTAGCTAAATGTTATATACATCATTCCTAATATTTTAATGAAAACTGTAAATATGAAATATGTAATAATTTAGTTTCACTGCAAATCAATAGAACGTTTGACCCGATAAAGCATTAAATGTAATTCTATTTCTCACCTTTGACATCTCGTAACCCCGCCCTCTAATATTGAAGAATTGTAACACACACACTCGTGTGTGTGCGTGTGCGTTGCTTGTTTATATATATATATATATATATATATATATATATATATATGCATATATATATATTATATTTTATATATTTTCCCCTGCTAATCGAAAAAAAAAAACCGTAATAGACATGCAGGTTTAGGTTCCATTTTGCATGTAGATTATACGCATATATCGCTGCCGCCTAGACATAAATACAACGTGCTCACCACTGCATTAGCACTGATATAAATACATCTCCGCGTAAACCACACCAGCTATACTGTTACCGTAACTATCAAAGGTCTCGGAGAAACTGGAGAAGCCCGCTAAAGTAGTAGTACTGCCACAACCGGCAACGTGTAGGCCTGGTGTGAGCCTGATTATTACATGTGACGTATTTTGTATAAACAATTATATTTATAATATATTATTTAGGGCTTAATATCAGGATATTTTAATTTGAGGTCATGTGGCCGCTAATAACGTTTTTTACGCAATTTCTACAAAAATGAAGAAAAAAGTTTAACGAAAAATGGTATGCATTTATCAGGCATTTTGTTGCAATTAACGAATATAGTACGAAATAGTTAATTTGGTGAATATTCATAATTGCAGTAATAAAATAAAATGTCACAACAAATAGCACACGATGTCCAGTCAACCATACCACTAGAGATTTCAAAACCTTAAACCCTATGCAGGGATGGTTGGCCATTTGTTGAAACTACTAATATGAATTATTTGACACTTTAACAAACAACAATGTGATCATAAATTCATTTTAGCTTATGCATATACACGTGTAGTAAATTATAATTAGATTGAGTTAAAATATATGAAATTTTAAGTATCTGAAAATGCAGAATTAAAAAAAAAACATCAATTTAAATAAAAACTAGCATTTAATAATGTGCATGAAAGGTATCATTATATATTTATATAAATATAATTTACCAAGGACGGGCTGTTTTCCCCGAACTAGAATAAGTAGCGGTTTTACTGGTATTTGTCTGCAGTTGGGCTTTTGCAGTGAATTTATCGTTAACGTAAAATAATTGAATCTACTTAAATAGACGGATAAGTTGATATTCTGATTTTGTTTCCATACGGGATGTAGTTCTCCGTGTACCCATCAGGGGACGACAAACACCACAGTCGAAATGTTTCTGACGACATTAATTTAAAAAAAATCTTTAAAAAGCTACGTGAACTCGAAAGACCAATTTATCCCATAGTTTAAACGGCACTTGAGAGGCTGTCAACACCTGAAACCACCCAGTGAGGCTTTAATGCTTGTTTAGGAAATTCCAAAGTGTTGATCTTAAGAACACGGTTGTGAAACCGTGTATATCTGAAAGTTCCGGGACATCTAGAAGCTAAATAAAACGTTTGCGTTTCATCGCATTAGTATATATATATAAAATACAAGTTAATTAAATTTATTAATATTAATATTTACATTAACGTATTTTCATTTGTTTAATTGCTTTGAAAAGTGAATTGTCTGGCCTGCTGACACTAAAACCAGAAAAGCAGTTTTCGGCACCCTCATTGAGTTATAGTTCCTATGACCTAAGATTCTTGTTTAACTTTTTTCCTCATGCTTTTCCCTCATGTATTTACGGTCTCCCCTAAACCTGTTATTTTCTCTCCCTGCATCATGCAAGCCTGTGGTAGTCTCTATGCGTGTGATCGCGTGGAGGCTTTACTGGAAGAATAAAGTAGTAAAAATGTAACACTGACCTGTTGGCGTGGTTTTCGGTTTTGTGTAGCGTAGGATACGCGTGGCGGGTCATGGTTTAGTGCTCCAGGTTCTGGTAGAGCAGTATGGGAGCTCACCCTACTTGCCACAGTCTCCCCTATCCGCCTCTGTTTCTCTCCTTCGTTCTGCCGTTCTGGTCCAGGGTCAGAGCAGAGACAGAGCAGGCTGTTTCAAGAAGTGACATGGTGTGTGTCTGCGAATGACACTTACTGAATCTCAGTGTGTTTTTGCTTGTGCCCATGTGTGAGAGTCAGCAATCCTGCTGGAAAGTATAAGTCTATGTGTGGGGTCCTGTGTTGTTTCAAGTGTGTTAGCCCGGTCAGATTATTTATATCTGTGACGCGCTAGAGGACAGTCAGAGTGGGTGGGCACATATTCCGAAATATCACCGCACCTGCCCCTTATAACACTGACACTCATACTGCCTCCCCCTCGTCTATACGACAGTCATCCTTACTTACTGCCCTCCCTCCTCGTCTATACGACAGTCATCCTTACTTACTGCCCTCCCTCCTCGTCTATACGACA
>JAOVYW010074092.1:6914-18846 GCA_025775045.1 Hiodon tergisus
GTGCATTCCGGTGAAGTTCCCACAATCCTCCTGTTGTGTAGTGCATTCCGGTGAAGTTCCCACAATCCTCCTGTTGTAGGCAGCGGCCCTTCTGCTCCCACCAGCAGTGTCACCACTCCAAGCCATGTCAACTTCTCCTCCAACACTGTCCCCGACATCTCCTACTCCAGCAGTGAGGACGAATTCTACGACGCTGATGAGTTCTACCAGAGCAGTACCTCCCCCAAGCATTGTAAAGAGTGAGTTGGTTTTGTCTTTTGCCCTTTCAATGGGCACTGCGCTTGAAAACGGCTGTCGTTCAGTTTGTAATGGGTTAATTATCTGCAGCTATCATTACAATAGATCTGAAATGTCTGTAAAATACTGTAAAAAAGTATTTTATCCCCCTTTCTGATTTTCTGCATTTTTGCCACGGAATGCTATAAAAGGGAACCTGAACAAATTGTATATTAAACAAAGTTATGAAAGTTATGTCAGAACGATGCTCAAACAACCCCAAGAACCGAAATTGGAATTGACAATTGCAGACTGACAAGCACAGGATTTTATTTCACAAATATGGATGGCATATTATAAACACAAAATGTGTCTTACAAGCACAGACTTTTTCATGATTAAGAATTGTGAGTTATGACTACAAAACCCTTTGGCTCATTATTAAAGCTCATAAATGACCGCTTTCTCTGATGGTAAGGACCAGATATTTATTTATAGTCAGATTGATATTGAACAGTGCCGACTTGTATAAATGGTCAAGTTTGTGTAGCATTTCATAGCACAACAGAACTCTAATTGAACTTATCTTAGCATGTCTTTTGTAATTACCTCTCTCTCCCCCCCCCCCCCCTCCCCTTTTCAGTTCCTCCAGGACTGACGCAACCTTACCACATATCGGCACAGTAACAGCCATGAAACGACCAGACACCAATGAGTCCATGAACTCCTCCATGTCCAACGGCACCACAGACGCAGGTACTCTCCACATGCATCAATGCTTACACGCGTGCACCTTGTTACCAGCTAACACACTCACACAGGTATGTTTTGGCATTTCAGCTAATGATTGGGGAAAAAACCCCAGACTGATTAATTGTTATGATTCACTAACGACAACTTCCTTGTTTAAAATGGTACCTGTACTTATTTCTTTAAGGACGGAAGATTTCAGTTACGTTCAGTTTATTTTATGCTACTGGATGTAGAAAAGTTGTCACCGCCATATACATATTCCTGTATAAATGCAGTTGTATCTACGAACAGGGCGTTAGATTCTGCGGCTTGCCAGTTGCTGTTGAATTCCTTTTTCACTATCCTGTGTTCCTCTTTGTGCAGTTTAAGTGCAGTTTAATCAGCCCTGATTGTAGCTTTTGTGTATTATAGCTGTAGGCATACTTAACATATTGACCGTACGCTATACTTATCGTGTAAGTCATACAGCCCAGGACACCTCATGGGAACAGGACAGTTCTTTAGATTGTGCTCAAGATTGGCATCCAGGTCATTCGGCCTCTCTGTGCTGTGTCACATGGGTCTTCTCACCACACAAGACAACCCTATGCCAATGCAACACAAAGTCTCTCAAACTCTTGACTATTTGAGCGCAAATTGAGCGCTAAAGTTCACTGCTAAACTTCATCCACAGCATCCTGTGTTCTCTACCAAGTGAGCATGGTGGGCTAATAAAGTGGGTGAATACTATTTGTGGGTGAAGGTTGATGGTGATGCTCTCTGTTATTTTATTTTCCAGCCTCTAACAGCTTCCAGTTGACCTGAATGAGGCCTGGTTTTAATTTATGTTTCCTGTCGAGTTTGAAAACCTTTTAAGCCATATGTGGTTTAAACTGTCTGCATTATCTACATATCAACTGTAACTAACTGATCAGGGAGCAGTTGGAGCTTCCGGTCACAATCACTCTGCAGAGTTTGTCATGTAAAATAGAGTTACGTGGCTCCTTTCCACTCCTCTGTCATGTCAACCTTTGTTCAAGACGCACATTTTGTTGCTCCTGTTGTCGTCAGACCAATTTGACAGCCACGACGATCGCGACGACGATGGTGAGGGCGAATCGGTGGAGGAGCACAAGAGCGTTATCATGCATCTGCTGTCTCAGGTGCGCCTGGGCATGGACCTCACCAAGGTAATCCTCCACTCTACCCTGCTGGGTAGCCTTACACGCTCCATCTGAACAAGGTGAATTTGGCCTGTTTCGTTTACCTTCTGTGTGCGATGTTTTATGACATGATGATTATGAGGTGACATTGTTTGCAGCTTAATGAATTCCTATCAGCCTAGCTCCTGTTAGCCCTGTTTACCTGCCCCGATGTACCTAGCTGTTTTTCTCTTTCTCCCAGGTGGTCTTACCAACGTTTATCCTGGAGAGAAGGTCATTGTTGGAGATGTACGCAGACTTCTTTGCACATCCAGATTTGTTTGTTAGGTATGTTTGAGACATTGTGATGTTATCTTACTGAAAACTTGCGTCACTATTTTACCTTTTTCCCATACCAATAAAACGTTTCCTAAACTGTAATAAGTTTTGTGTTGTTCTCGTATGCTGATTTGGTCTCTGTCTTTCGAAGTATTGCAGACCAGATGGAGCCCAGGGATCGCATGGTGCAAGTGGTCAAATGGTACCTATCAGCCTTTCACGCGGGACGGAAAGGATCGGTGGCCAAGAAGCCCTACAACCCCATTCTGGGAGAGATATTCCTCTGCCACTGGGACGTTCCCTCGGAGTGCGAGGACGGCCCTGTCGTGGTGAGCAATCGGGGGTCAGCGCGGCGGCCTCTTGAGCTTGTGCTTACAAGTCAATTCACAAGACAAAAAAAAAGTCTCTCTCCTCCTATTCCTCCTCCCTCCAGGAGCCAGTGTCTGAGGGCCCAGTGCCATGGTGTGGGAAGAACAGTGTGTCTTTTGTAGCAGAGCAGGTCTCTCATCACCCCCCCAGTGAGTCCTCGGTAGTTTTACATCCGTGTAACATTCTGTCTGTCACCCACTGCGAGAAACACGAGGATGTCTTTGTTACACTAATCCCCACTTCTTCCTTGGCAGTATCTGCGTTCTACGCTGAGTGTTTCAGCAAAAAGATTCAGTTCAACGCACACATCTGGACCAAGTCAAAGTTCTTAGGCATGTCTATTGGAGTCCACAACATTGGTCAAGGTAAAGGAGCCACTTTTTTAACATACGTTCAGTACATTCAGCTGTATTAAAGCAATGGGATGATTTCTTAATTCTAAAGGGTTATAAAGATTTGAATACAAGCATTGTGATTGGAGAGGATGTTCAAACAAAGAAATGAAACTCGCAAAGCTTTAAAATACTGAACCAGAGTCCTGTCAAGGCCAGAATCGTTTTGACGCATCCTTTATTTCACGTCTGCCCTTAAGGTTGCGTTTCCTGTTTGGAACATGACGAACATTACATCCTCACATTCCCCAATGGCTATGGCAGGTAGGTCTGGTCGCTCGGGCCACATGTTTAGTTAAAAGCCAATGTCTGCAGGCTGGTGTGAATGGACGGCGGCGCACGTGTGTTTGAAGCTTGTTCACGGAGGCAAATGGGTGGTGTCCTATGACGTGCCATTCCAGGTCGATCTTGACAGTCCCTTGGGTGGAGCTGGGAGGAGAGTGCAATATTTCCTGCTCCAAGTCGGGGTACAGTGCCAACATCGTCTTCCACACAAAACCCTTCTACGGGGGCAAGAAGCACAGGATAATGGCTGATATTTTGTAAGTGAACTTCTGTGTAGTGTCTGTGGTGGCCTGCTCCATATTTCATTTGCTTCATATGCAATTTGTTTCCATTGAAACTGCTCTATGCTCTTTGGTTTTTTGGCAGTGCTCCAAATGACAAAAAGTCCTTCTGTTCCATTGAGGGAGAGTGGAATGGAGTTATGTACGCTAAATGGGCATCGGGGGTGAGTTCACGTGTAACACGACAAAAATGCTTGAGCGAATGGGTATGTCCAAAAATTAAACTAGGGGTGGGAATATTTAGCCTTACCAAGTCTTTCGTTTCTCCTTGTGTTTTTGGTACACTGAAGTTTTCGTTATGTGATTGAAACATGCATTTATTAGAAAAAAGATTCATACACCCATGGAATGTATAATCTATGACTATGTAAGTTGCATAGTCATGTTGCCAAGTTGCATGCCTTTAACTTAAAGTCTCCTGATATGGAAGGGAAAGTATGGTATGTAAACAGGATAAGGGTGGTACTCTTCTCCCAAATGTTGATCTTTTGTCCATTTCTGTGTATAATATAACCACAGAGAATGTTCATTAGGTCTCTAAATCCCTTTCTAATTTGCATTTCCCTTACTGCAGGAGAATTCCTTGTTCATCGATACTAAGAAAATGGGCATTGTCAAGAAGAAGGTGAGAAAGTTAGAGGACCAGGTGGAGTATGAGTCCCGCAGGTGAGAATTATTCTGTTTTTCCTCCTTTCCTCATAAAGGGAGTCAGACGTGTAGGCTGGTATGAAAGCAAAGAAAGGTTCTCATGCATATAGACCAAGTGAGCGATTGAAGGCTGCTTTGTTGTATTGTTATAGTTCCCAAGGTGTTCCTCTGTCATCGCATCCTGTCGTGTTGCGAAATGGAGGCGGACCCTCCCAGCTCTCTGCCGATGTCACCCGCTTTTGTGTGTCCGTCTCCCAGGCTATGGAAGGACGTGACCGTCAACCTGAAGCTGAAAGACATTGACGCAGCTACCGAGGCCAAGCACCGACTGGAAGAGAAGCAGAGGGCTGAAGCTAGGGACCGGAAGGAGAGGGAAGTACAGTGGGAGACCAGGGTGAGCGTTTTTCTCCATTTACCCTTCCAGACGTCCCCCATTCAATATCGCTGAAATGTCACGCTAACCCGGCTGCTAATGTCAAAAGTGTTTTTTACAGTGGCCTGCCTTTTGGACCGAGGTTTTTTTCTTATGTAATTACGAATCATTTAATGTGTAGGGAACCGTGCTATACTGTCAACAGGTCTGATTAACTCAGTCATGACTGTGTGCATGTCTACAACCCTTACAGCTTTTCCATGAAGACGGGGAGTGCTGGGTATATGATGAACCCCTGCTGAAAAGAGTGGCTGCACAAAGACATTAAAAGACGAATGAACTGAGGGCGAGGGATCCAATAGAACTCTTATACAAACCATTTCATCATGCGAGCCTTTGAATGGTTGAGGATTGAATGAACTGAGGGCGAGGGATCCAGTAGAACTCTTATACAAACCATTTCATCATGCGAGCCTTTGAATGACTGAGGATTGAACATGTAGTTAGCTTTGCATTTTTAGAGTTTAATAATAAATAAAAAAACAATAAAAAAAACAACAAGAACCAAGAAAACTAAAAACTTTTCTCGATACAAAAATAGAATCCTTTTCACCAACCCCACATCCATCACCTCTGCCTTTTGAAGACCAAACAAAAGGAAAAGGGTGATTGAAGCCCCTCACCAACACAAATGAGCACCTGCAATCCTGTTGGAAGTTCTCCTCAAGGATCTCCTTTTTCCCCAAAAGGGGAGCGGTGGTGTTTGGATTGAACATACCTTGAAACAAGTGTTTTGTATCTCAGGGAAACTGGTGACTGAGGAATAAAGGCTTTGTCTCCAGGAGTTTGAAGGCCTTATCTGTGGGACTAAAGGGGGGGGGGGGGGGTGCCTGCGGCTAGTTATAGATACAGTGGCTTCAAATGTATTTGTATTCTTAATTGTCACAAATGTGTTAACAAATGCATTTGAGAAATGCAAGTGCGCAATCTGTATTTTTGCACAATTGAATGATAATTTGTAAAAATTTCAAAACCAATGCCACACAGTAACAGTGCAAAAGCACCTATTTTGTTTTACTATTTACTTTTTTAATTTTTTCAACACTATGATCAAATTTATTCACAGCATTTATGTTATCAAAATGAAATACTAAAAAAAGATTCCTTCCAATGTGGCTGAACATCTTTAGGTCCTCTAATGAGGTTGCGGCCATTCTTCCAGGCCGCATTTTTGCAGCCCATCCTGGTTGCTTGGTCTTTACTTGCTCATTATCGGGCTTTCCAATATACATTCCAGCATGTTGATAGTCCGAAGTTTGCCGCCAACGGGCCACATTTTGAAAGACATTTTACACGTACCTGTCTTTACCTAAAACTCTGA
This sequence comes from Hiodon tergisus, assembly GCA_025775045.1. NCBI lineage: Eukaryota > Metazoa > Chordata > Actinopteri > Hiodontiformes > Hiodontidae > Hiodon > Hiodon tergisus. Next base: position 13,073 of record JAOVYW010074092.1, read on the forward strand.
ACCTGAAACTTAAAAAGACATCTGCCTCCACAATTCAAAAAAAGATTACATTAATTCCTATTAAAGCATCACCTTTTTTTTGCCAAATATATTGGTTAGGGTTGTCCGTGAAGGTTGTGAAGGTTTTCATACCATGTGGTTTGATGTTTTAAATCCAAGTGTCGTTTTGGTATAAATTTTCTGCTTATTTTGCTTTTGACTTTTAGGGTTTATATTTTATGTCTTATAGTGATGTTAAATTATGTTGTTGTTTTTGTGATATAGTACACTGAAAATGCTAGACATTCCTAAACAACGAATCCAATTTTGAAATGAGTGCTACCTATGAACACCTGTTTGTAATCATTATATACCTGGTGGTATATAACACGGGGACCTCTAGAAAGGTTACAGGTTCTCTGGAACGTTCCACGGGACTTAAACGTTATACTTTGAGTTTGCTTTAACATTACTTTCTAATAAGGAATAAGTGAATGAATTTGATCATAGTTTTTTGCATAATGATTCCCTGTGCAGTGCTATTACATACTTTAATTTGAGCAGAAAGAAGATTGAATTCCCATGTTCTGTTAAATCTGTCCGCAGTTTGTGTGTGTGTGTGTGTGTGTGTGTGTGTGTGTGTAGAAAATAGTAATATGTGTACACACATATGTACGATACAATATAATAGTAGCTATTTGAGGTACACTGAGGAACCATAGCCCTTCCATTTCACAGATGTAGTTTGAGGAGGAGGAGCATTAAAAAAACTTGCAATTGTGTGATTGACACAAAGACTACAATGTAGGGGAGCTTCAGGAAAAAAGATTATGTTAGGATTCTGCTAAATATATACTTAAAACTGCTATACAAATGGTGTCTACCAGTAAACACTGCTGGCCTGCTCTTTGCTTTTAACAGAACGATTAATTTGTGGTCATTGCTTAACCTGAAATAAATATCTAAATTTACACCTTAACGATACAGAAAGTGGAGGATGTAATTTGCTGCTGCCCTTTTTGAATTTATCAGATGCCTGAATGTATGGCTTTCCTTACGTTTACATTAAGGGATGGGCAATTGCTTTTCTCCTCAAGATCTTTGGATCAGGCATCATAATTATCAAACAGCTGAGGTAAAGAGCAGGAACCCAAATGGTTTGCAAGCTGACCGTGCCAAAGTTGGCTTGTCATGTGGGGTCATGTGACAATATTATGGTAATTGGTAGTTTTTCTGCTCACACTGAAGCCTGGATTTCCTTATATTTTATTGAATTAGCAGCTATTATGAAATCAAAAGCCATGTTTTTCTTTTCTATTTTATGTTATTGTAAATCAATATTGAATTTTGAGGCCTTGCCATTTGTTTTGTTACTATCAGCTTGGAAAGAGCGATCAAAACAAAATGTATTTTTATTTTGCATTTTCAAATCATAATTGATTGTACCAGATTATATGGTGTTATGATGCGAATATTAAATCCACATGAGTTTATGTTTGTGTTTTTCTGTTTAATCAGCTTTAGTCTCTTCTTTTTTTCAGCTGTAGGGAAAAAATGTATTCCACATATTTTACAATAATGTCGCTCATTATCAAAGTAATATTATCTGTCTTTTATCATTTTCTTAATATACGGGAGACACACTCCACTTTTTTTATTCGTGTATCTCATTTTAATTTCAATATAACTCTAGACAACGTCAAAAAAAAAAGTAAAATCACACTGCTGACACTAGACTGTGAAGTGTCTTGGCGTACGCATATTTGCGGTGTGTATTCTTCAATTTATTTAGGAATATGCCGTAAAGAATGATGACGAGACAGCGTATCAACAGCTGGAGTACGTAAAATACTTCTTAGTCACATGGTCCTTTTAAATGTTGGTATATGTGTTTTGAATATAGGTCATTGTTCATCTAATATACTGAATATACATATATATATATATAAACTGAATTTCCAATACAGGAAACAAGTTATCTTAGTGTAGCGAAGGGTTATTCCTTTTTCCCATCAGGCAGCGCGAACAGGATACTATAAATTTCTGACCATGCGGTTATACTTCCTATTCTTTTCTGTCTCTGAGGTAAGTGTGTCATCGTGTGAGGCACGTTGCGAGTATTTTAGGCGGTGTTCCGCAAATTGTTTTTATTATTTATTTTTAGATTCAGCGAATAGGTTTCCCTGCCCTCTTCAACTCGAATTACAACGCTTTGTCCTGATAATATGCTTAGATAATAGTCACGTTTTCAGGAGAAAAAAAAAGTTGCAGGTTTTAGTTGCGTCGTATTATCTGATGCGGCTTAACTTTCCGTTGGTTGCGTTACGTTTATGCCCTGTGTCTTGTGGTGCTGAGTGTCATAAGAAAACCTTGCAGTAGACTAGTCGTGATTTTGAACTTAAGAAATATCTTCCGTCATTTTTACGTTTAGCTTTATATAATGCCATCGCCACTGGACCATGAGTTTATTCAGCGGATGGCCTCTGAAGACTTTCCAAGATGGAGCAGTAAGGAATAAAATTTAATTCGTAATTGTTTTCTGTCAAAATATTGTTGCTAACGATTTATAGAATTGGTTGAGTTGATTGCGTTACTGTTAACATTTTACTGCTAACTTCGCTTTTGAGTAATTGTTAATGAATTTAACATTTACTCGTTTCGGGCCCTGAACATTTAAAAGCGGTGTGAAGTATTAAACAAACCTTACGTAACCATGCCGTTTATTCTTTAATGTAGTGGTTAGTTTGTATTAATGAATGAACCTCGTTGTGCCAGGATGATTTGCTACCCTCCATTAGGTGGGAGGACCACACTAAAACCACCATTTCAGTGATCTGAATGTCCTGGATAAACTCATTAATCTGAAACTTTCTCCCCTGTAGAGTTACTAAACCATACTGGACTTCCCTGCCCCATCTTGCTGCAGAGGTACATTTTTATTTTGTGTGCTGTCCGTGTAACGATACAATGATGACTGCATAGTTCACCAGATTTAATGTGATGAAAAATTATGTAGCTGATGTATCGTTTTAAATCCAATTACAATCTAGAGGGCTTGCTGTGAGTCTTACTGCAATTATTTCTCTTTAGGTGACGTGGGGATGATTTAAGGTAAATATTTGGTTCTCTAAACCAGTTGCTGTAAACTTATGGGTCAAGCATTGTACAATCTTGAGATGATGCATTTTTGAATCAGGTCTCTGATCTTGTTGATGACATATTTTAATTCTGATCTTGATTGTATGGAGTTGGGCATTCAAGTGAGTACACTGGGTTAATTAAAAAAGTTAATATTCAATGTTCCTCTTTTCAGGAATGTTCCTGACAGCACTGGACCAAACTGTGGTAAGCAAATTCTTCAGAAGGCTAATGACTAATGTGTAGCATCCTTTCCCACTGACCTATGATGATCACTTCTGCTGACGTTATCCATGGAGTTTCGGTATTAGCTCTAACTGAACTGGTCAGGGCTCAAGTCGCATAAGGCTTTTACTTGTGAATGTCTTGTTTTAACGGCCGTTTAACCTTGCAGGTATTGGCACTGGTGGATTACACCCTGTGGCCTGATGCCGTAATTCAGCGATGCAGGTTAGAATGGGACTGTCTCGAAAATGCACTGACTGCTACTTGGGTTCATAATGATGCTTTTCAAATGTCTGACCTGAAAAGATGCGTGTTGAGACAATCAAAAACTGAATAACGTTCTGAAAAGTATCTGAAAGGTACCTTGGTTTGCATCGGTTACTGACTTGTAATTTTCTCCATCCAGGGTAATGGGATGGTGCATTATATTCTGAGGTGAGCATCCATGCAGTGACTGTGTCCATTTTGTTAACCTGTGATGAAAAGATTCTGCCAAATGAATTCTGATTATACTATACCGTTCCATTACTTCTGAGGTTAAATCTGCCTATGTGCATTTGGGTTCTGTGGGGGTTTCTCTTCTGAATTCCTTTCTTCCCTGCAGACTCACCTGGGGCATGTGAAACCAGGTAAGCTTCTAATGCTTTACATGTACATTTTCTGTTGGCTTAATGGAAAGTAAATGTAAACTTGCAGTTAATTTTAGATTTGGAGTATTCCCACCTGATACATTAACATCAAAATTGGATTCAGTATCATTCAGGCCATATTTTATCAAGTAGCCACATCCAATATAAGTTCTATACAATGCTTTTAACTAACAAATTAATATAAGGTCTTATCTGTTCCCCTACAGAGCCTCACTTTCCCAGATTATGGTGGCGGTCTGATGTACTGGCCTCTGGAATGCTACTTGCCAGTTTGAGTTTCAGAATGTTTGGCTGCAAGTAGTTATGTTCTTGAAGATGTGATTCAATACCAAAAACTTCTAAATTTTACTTTTAATGCTGTGTAACTGACATTTACATGACTAAAATGAATTGTGAATAAAATTTATTTTGAATAATTCACTCCTTGCAACTTGTATGATGTATGAACGTTAAATACTCAAACATGTTGGGATGGTATGGCCCTAGCACTAGATTGAAATGTGTAACTAGTAGTATGCACGCACGCCGGTTTATTGACGTAACGGTTACATTAAACTTAAATACGTTGAGCCGTAGAATCTAGTTTCTACGTCTATGCAAAGATCAGTAAATGTACCGAACCATTACACAGCGAAAGCTGCCGGTTCTAACGGCTAAAGCTTTCAGCGCAATGTAGCCTGCAATACTTGGCCTCTACGAACACAATTGCTGTACCATGTTTTATAACGTTCTCGATGCAACACAGCGGCCTGCGCACAAGACTCCCTCTACGTAAAACGCATTGGTGTTCAAACTATTTGGATAGCAGGGGTGCTGCTCGATCCCTTTTGCCCTGCCACAATTTTTTTCTCTGCGGTGCGAGACTCGGTAGAATGGTGTTTCCGACGGTTTAAAATTTTAAAGCTGATACTTGGCTTTAATTGGCGTTCTGTAGTGTTAACGTTTGTCAGCTACGCAACGTCCTTTTTTGAGGCATTTCACTATTGTCAATCTTTACCGCGTGCATCCGTTTTTGGGACCCGGAAGTACCGTCTTACCAGTTTTACCGTTGGTAGCTCCTATTTCTGTGGCTTCAATTGGTTAACGTCGAAATTCCAGTTGTACCGGATTAGATAATATCCAGTTAATGCCAAAATGGCTTCTTAGTAGCATTCCCGAAACAATAACACACTTTGTCAAATGAACACGAAAGTAAATCGATATTTAAATCATTGGAATTAAGGATATGACGTTTCAACACCAGATTTTCTTGGACGATTTTCCTTAAACGGTTCAGCTATAGTTGCATTAAAGGGCGATTGTTTGAATGGACGCCGTTTAAAGTCTAGTCAGTATTTTTAAATACTTGTGAATTTTTTTCAAATGATAATTTTTTTACTCTTGCCCTTCGTTTGGGCATTTTCTGCGAAAGCAGATTTTTTCCAATTCGGTAGTATTTCAAATGTCTCAACGTATTATTTCAATTATATCTACTGTAATATCTGGGAAGGCGACTGTCAACCGAATCAAGATGATGCGACGCAACAAGGTAAAAGCCTATTCTTAATATGTATTTAGGCGTGACGTGAGAAATGTAAATAGTTTTGCTACATGTGGTGGTTACTAAGTTGTGAATTTACGTTACTGCGGTAATACGTAGATTTTACATATATTTGCAGAAAAAGCCGAGGTTGATAAGTAACGTTAGTTATGCCTAGTGGAATGGTAAGGTTATAATCATAAAGGCACCGTTCGGCTTCAGGAACAAATTGAAACATAAAGAAAATAAGGAATCTATTGTGG
>JAOVYW010074094.1:0-12831 GCA_025775045.1 Hiodon tergisus
TGTGCGTGCATGCTCTGGGAAAGCTCTGCTTTAAGGCTTCCCTTGACCTCTGACACGGAATGAATAATAAAAAGGACCACTCACATGTGAGTTAAGTTTTTCAAAGGTTCAAACATTCTCCTCTGTATGTTTACAATCTCCATTCCCTCTATGCTTCTAGAAATGAAAATAAATGCAAATGTAAATGTACATTGTGTATAGCGTACACATCAATTTTTCATTTGCAGTTTTCGCTGTTCCTAAAGCTGAATCGAATGCATATTATGCATATCATGCCGAAACTTGCATAGAGTATTAGATGCTTTCTGCGTTTGTATTCCTAGAAGAGAATATTTGATTGCGCATCACGCAACAATATTATCAACACTCAACATCGGTCCTGAAATACTTTCCTCAAGTGAAGATTCACTACATATAAAAAAAAAATTTTCATAAACTTTTTTCAAAAACAACTTTATTATGGTTTAAGAAAGCAATTTCCGGAAAAGGGAAATTATGAGAAGTTATTAACACAGGATATTTATTTAACATTGTTACATGAGCCCTTGAATTAATTCATTTTCATGCTGATTTTATGCATAGTGCCACTTCCTGAAAATAGCTTTTGGAATATCTTTGATGTATGAACTTAAAGTCAAACAATTTTTCCCACAGCTATGGAAAGTACTTGCTAATTTGTAGGAAAATATGTCACAAATGCCATTAACTATATCTGTGTGTGAATGTGTGTGTATTTGTAATGCATGAAAACATTTTTTTAAAATTAGGAAAGTTACTTACAATGATTTCAATTTATGCAAATTATCAAAATGGTCCAATTGTAATTCCAAAATAGGGTTATAAGAAATGTTCCTAAACGGAAAAAAATAGATTTTGGAAATCATTATACTGATACCCATGCTTTCGACCAAACAGAAACCATTAGAATACACAGTATATTGTACAGGCTATTCTTTGTTAACAGACAATGTCTTTCCTGGCTTTGAGGACCGTCGCTGGGCTCAACAACAGATGTCCAATTCATTTGAAGTTAAACATCATGCAATCTCAAGAGCAGCCCAACACTCTAAAGTTCTGATGAATGTAGCATGTCGTACACCAAAGTGTGCGTGTGCATTTTAATGCTAACTAACAAACAGCATGACATACTTACAGTTGTAGAAGCTCACCGAGATCGACAAATAAATTTGGAGGTATTACTTCAATTCTGTTGTTAGATAAATCCCTGTAAAATAATAAAAATAACAGAACATGTTTTATTTATCATGAACAGAATTATTTTAATGGCGTGAACTATGTTTAACACAACTAAAATGCCATCTCAGAGGACAATTCAACCCAGTTAATGACATTATAAATTCACTGAAATATTAATATTGACCATCGTTACCCACAAAGTCATAATACTGAATAAACAACAGATCAATTCTTTTGAAGATTTAGAGAATAAACAAATAAACAGAACAATTATATAACAGGAGAAGTAATGCCAAACAATTAGATACCCTCAGAGCCAGCTGTCCACAGATTTACGTAAGCGTGCTCTCAATGCTTTCACAAACAGCAAGCACTCGGAAATGGCATAACTGGACCGTTCAATCGATTATCTAAAAGATACATAGAGATGAATGAGTTACTCACAGTTCACCAAGCTTTTGTAGAGGTGAGAAAGCATTTTCATGTAAGTGACTGATTCTGTTACGCTGAAGAACGCTGAAAGGAACGGATCCAGGAGATGAAACAGGCAGCAGTTTGTTACAATTGTTTGCTTTCATTCATTAACATGCATGTATTAAGAACAATTTAGACTCAGCACTCATTCTTTTTTTAATTGTAAATTACTCATTCAATGACATCAACACAGTGAATTGGAAGGGAGCAACAGATTTGGACTTACAGTACAGTCAACATGTTGCAGGAGGAGAAAGTTACATTTCCAACGCTCTCTATTTGATTTCCTTCCATGTCACTAAACAAAAACCAGGGAAAACCTTTTAATCACAACGCAAAAGGCCAATTGTTCACGTGCGTTCTCATACTAGCCATGCAAGCACAAGAGCTATGCATGTTTTATAATGCATCACTATAATGATATAATAGTTATATTATAATGCTATCTATTTACTAAAACTTATTTTTAACAAACACAAAAAGTGCGGATAACAATCTAAACAAAACAAGGACACAAACTCACAGCCAGTTCAGCCTTGGCATCTCCAGACAGATGGCTTTGTCATGTAGCTTACTGAGAGCATTATTAAGCAACACCCTTTGTAAAAAAAAAAAAAAAAGATTTAATAAATGAAAATCCTTAAGAACAACTACTTCATACTTCAAACAACAACATACCTTCAGTTGTTCCATTCACAGTATGATTTTGGTATGCGACACAAAAAACACTGTAGAGGGGAACTCACAAAAGGACCAGTGAACGCAACCCAGAAAATGTCATTGAGGAAATTTGGTTGATTTTGTTGTTCTCCAATATCCTAAAATCGACAGAGTTATAAAATTGCATTATACGTAATAAAAAAAACAATTATAGTAAATTATATTAAAATTTTAAAAAAAGGTTGGCTGAATGAAACCACACAAAAGTCAATATTGAAGAAAAAGTTAGCAAATTAAAAGTTACTCAGACAAAAAAAAAAAACTTACAGCCACTCCAATTTATGAAGATCTTGGAACACGCCTGGCTTCAGGGTCGATATCTTATTATAGCTTAAATACCTGATTGGAAGTGGAGTACAAAATAAGTTATATTGAGCTTAGATTTATGTCTCTGCCTGGCTAAGAATGACTGTCATATTAACTCTATAATAACTAAATCAATGTGATAAAGAAAGTGTGTGCCCTTTGTGCCCTAAATAAAATTAACTCCCCAATACAGCCAAATTAACATTTCTGTAAATGCTATACATACTCTTGAAAAACAAATAAATATGAGCAGTTCTATACTTCTAATTTAAATATATATATCCAAGGTCCATAATTATATCACAGGGAACATGTCAGTCCTTTAAATAGGCGAAAGGTCACGTAGAGTCACTTATCGGAATGAATTCCCTCGTTTGGCTGTGATATAACTGCACTACTAATACACTGCAGCATCATGTCTCACAGCGCTTAAACTAAGGCACTGAACTCTGAGAAAAAGTGTGGCACTACATAACTCAAGCGGAAACTTTCTGGCACATCCCAAACCACTTCTGGCTCTACGTTTTGATATATTATAACTTCTGCATTACCACCAAATGGATAGAGGAACTCATCTTTTCAGTGCTGATACTTATCTGGCCCCCATCTCTTTGCTGCACTGATTTATAGCCTAACCTAAATCACTATTTCCTGGCCTGGCCGTGCTACCCAATCTCATGTCTCGTTGGATGAATATATAAACGGGATTTATGCACTATTAATACTTGTCTCATAACATCCATGCTGTGCCAACACCCGCTTGTGTTGGCATGATACAGCTTAGTTTGATAAAAAAAAGAGAAAATTTTCTGCACTGTGTCTATTCTACAGCTGATATGGTTTCTATTTGTGTATTGCCTCTTCTCTCCCCACGGTGTAGTTGGGTTAATCCGTTTCACTTTGTTACGATAAGAATACACTCTAAATAATTGAAATGTGAAACGTATTTATTTCATGCCCATCAGAGGAGAAAACAGTGTCTTGACTATTTTGATGCTGCTCGTTGGAATAGACAGTTAACTATAATTTTCTTAACACTGTTTTATTATGTTTATAATAGTTTAATAGACTAAGCATTGTATGACAAATTATAACTATTATTGGATTGTTTTGTTAAATCTGGGAACAAATCAAAACCCGTTAATTGCATCTAATAACATATTTAATAGCATTTTATTATGTTTGTAAATACCTTATTTACTCTACCACCAACAAAACATTACATTTCCTCCCATTTTCTGGATCATAGTCTGCCACTCAAGCCACGTAAACCATGGTTCTTATATAAATAACGGCTATGTCCAGTAACATGATGTTTTGAAGCTTTTGTCGGATATCTTGACCCAACCCATGGGAATTAAAGCAGAAGACACCCGAGGTACGCCTAAATTCACCAAAAGTCCTCAACATAACAATATTCCAATAAGGTCCAATAAGGAGTTTATTATAGAAGGTAAATATTAAACAATTAAGTTATAGAAGTATACTATATGTACATGTGCAAATGCTTTAATATACCCAGCACCACACACTTTAATTACAGGTTTACAGAGATTCAGATATTAAAACGAAAATCTTCAGCCATGCCAAAAACAGCTGGCCAAAAATAACTATCCACTGAAAGGAAAGAACTCATTCAAGGGGATATCTATCAAGGTTAAAAAGGAGTGTTCCAGTTGTCGTGGTGATTCTTTAGTTAGCCACTCTACGGAAGATTCAAAGGGAGACCCAATGGCTCTCATACATAACCTTCAAGACCACAAGATCTCAAGTGCATGGCAAGTTGCTGATATCTTCTAATAAAACTAATTATAAATGTATGCATTTTAGAAGATGGACAACATTTCAGCTTAACGTTAAGGAAATTTTACAACGTACAAAATGACTTGCGTATAGTGGGCAACTAAGGAAATAGTAATAAGAAAAAAAACCTTTAACTCACAGTCGTGTTAAATTATACAGTCCTCTGAAGGCATTAGGGTGTACAACTCGAATCCGGTTATGCTGAAGATATCTAAAAAATAAATAAAATGTTTAAAAAAATGAAACAAAAAGTGTCAATGACATTTGTTTTAATGTAGCAATATCACCCACTATGTTTTTAGAAACCTCTTCCCAGAACAAAACATTAAAATTATAAAAATGCCCCCCCGGATATGAAAATCTAGGTCTCTTAAAATAAATTCTACAAATGAATATATCTTAAATTAAAGCAATCTTTGATCCTGCTGTGATAATACCTTGATTTCAATCAATCCACCAAACCCATAATAGTTACATCTGTAACATAAGCACACCGTTCTTTAAGATTAATTCAGAAATTTAAGTGTCTAAATATAGATTCTAAGGACATTTGGTCCTCTATTTACACTGAGGATTTGTTCTTGACTTCCACTGAAACTATATAAATCCCAGCCTTTTTTCTATCAAACAGAAAACAAATGTTAACATCGGTGTGGGATGATCTCCTGTTGTAGAAATACTTTGTCTTAAACCTAGCTCAAAGTTTAAGGGCAATTTTTGTAGAATGCTGCCCCCATTTTATGTTCTTAACAGCCAAGTCTCATTTTGTACATACATTTAACAATATGAATGTATTACTACAGCATTTTCATGTCAGTAAAACTAGGGTCTGATGTAAGGTACGCTACAGTAAATCATAGTAGCCTACAAGCAATGGGCAAAAAATAAATTCGCCAAGAAACTTTCTCTCAATCTGGGTGTTGGGTCAGAACTTGCAGGTGTGGAGAAATAGAGCTGTTTTGATGTAGATGGAAACACCTTTTTCAGGCAGTGTCGGACAGTCCCACAAAACGATTGAGATTACGCTCTTGTGAATGGTAGGGCCCTGAAAACTGGCTGGCTTTGCCCCTTGTGTTCCTCAAGTGGGCCGCAGACAACGCATGCCCTGTGAGTTGGAGTGTTTGTTCATAAAGTCCCTTTACTTGGCACTTCTGCTGCTGTACAAGAAGTTGTATTTTCCGGATATTCATGCAGGGTTCATGGCAGGGAATATGGAATTTATCGACTGTGGATGTTGACAACAAACTGACAGAAAGGGGGCACAAGTGGGGAAAGAAATAAAAAAATCTTGCTGTGCAGAGAGAAGTGAGCCCAAAAAACATTCAATTTTGATATGGTTTTATACTGAAAATTTGCAGTATAAACAGAAAATGGTGGAATGACACACATTTGTTGTAGTACATTTAATTTATAACATAAGAAACCGTACTTTTGCATAAACGTTCAATTGTTTTTGCTTATTCCTGTACAATAAATGGTACATATTTAATAGATGTGGGAAATAACAAAATGTTACAAATATATATATATATTTTTTAAGGAAAACTTACAGTTTTTGAAGGTTATCGTATTTATAGAATATGTCAGCATTCAGTTTCCTTAGTCTGTTTCTCTGCAGGGACCTGCAATTGGAACACGAAATTATTTAAATCTGTAGATTGAGGGAACTCCCAACATATCCCTGGATACTGTGGAAATGTGTGGCCAACCACTGATTCGGTGCGATATCTCACCAGCCCTCGTCTTGTTTATTACAATCTCAAAATGTGTTTAGTCTTTATTTGATTAGTCATTTATATTAATAAATTCAGATACTGAGACTGCGCAGTTCAAGCGGATTTGAGGCGGGCCTGAAAAAATCTGCCACATTGTAGCACCCAGGGAAAAGGATTGCCTACTTCTAAGTTATCTAAAATTGGAAAAGGCTGAATGAGTTTCAGCCAAAAACCACACTGGCAATAATCAAGGCACACCAGAGAATATTATGAAAACTAAATGAATGACACAACAAATATAGAAAGGGATGCGTGATTATGGGCTGGGTTAATAAATAATTACCCGTGTGAATTGTAGCTCGCAGTTGTTCATAAGTAACTGAATAATGCATTTATGTTAAGGCAGTGAAGTTTATTATCCGTTTCAAAAAATCTAAGGTACGAGTTTTGACAACGAGTTTTTCCAAGTGAAAATAAAAATGTTTATAGTAAGTTTAGTGATATAATGTACTGTGTAAGGTAAACACATTTTCTAAAGATTTTACTTGCAGGATGACAAGAGTGTTTTACTATGTATTTTGTTTAAAAAAAAATTGTTATCATACAGCGATACAAATGCTTTATCTAACTTCAGTGGAAGATTATCTTTGAAGTGTATAAAACCAAACTTTTACAGATAAAGCAAGCACCGAGCCTTTCCCAAACAATCACCTAGCTACACGAGAAAATAGCAAAATCACAGAGCATCTTGCATAAACCACCTATACACCCGCAAAAAGGGCCCTGGCGTGTCCCGATTCCACTACTCACATCATGGTGACATTGGTGGACACCGAGGGGACGGCTCGGAGGTGAGCGCCAATGCAGTCCAGTTCCAGACCCCTGCAGAGGCACTCGTCTGGGACCGTGCCAAGCACTGGGGGAGACACAGCGGGCTCATTTCCTTTTGGAGACCACTGCTACAGATAAGGTTTCACTGACAGCGGGTATAACACATGGAGAGACGGCAGCTGTCATTGCCTCTGGTCTTGATCAGCTTTCAGTGAACACACAGTGAGAGTCACTGATTGTTGTGCGAAGACCAAATTGTCCTGATTTAGGCATGTGCGCCTTGCACAAGAACAAAGTTAAATGCACATTTTCAAGGGACACACTATAATACTGCTCAGGTGGTCTGTAGTGATTAGAAAAATATGACATATAACTATTTTGACACGTGTGCCGGTCAAAATAATAGAATTGATTTATGTAAGAGATTGGAGCTAATGAAAATAATATCTGTAAAGTAAGTAATAATTATGGAAATTGTGCTAAGGTTGCACCAGATTCATAACAAGCAGACAAAAACCCTGCATGTGAAATGACGGCATGTCGCAGGACATTGATTTAATCACTGAACTGGTAAATAACTTTGAGCATGAGTATTCACGGAAGCCTTCACAGAAATGTTATTTTGTGCATTCAGGCTTTGGTCACGTTGTTGATAAAAAGCTCTTTATAAATGAGGGGGCAGAGATGCAAAGGTGCAAAAAAATCACCATATAAATAGGGTATGAATTATGTTGCATGTTTTTTTTTTTTAGATCTGGAGTTTAAATGTTGCTGTCCAAGTTGCACAAGCCAAAATTTGTAGCGTCAAATGAATACTGGTGGGTTGTATCAGATATTTTAGAGAAATAATTGACAAGATATTAAAGGCTGAACCCTTCTCTTGCTTGCTTGTTGCATGATGTCATACATTTCCCCAGTCTGTCTCCAGAGGTCACTATCACCTTAGTTTGAGTTTTGTCCACCCTAATTGTTCCTCGTTCAACTTGTTAATTGAGTTGATTTGTCCCTTGGTTACCTTTGCTTGTTCACACCTGTCCCAGGTTCATTAGTCGTTTGTGTGTATTGTTTCACTCATTCATTGCAACATCATGTTTGGTATTCCGAAATTAATCATTTCAAAGGAAAGGATTAAAATTCAAATTGTTATAGCTACTCCATTTAACAAGTTTATGGCTGGGACCAAATCAAAACTTTCACAACCTGCTAATTACATCACTGTATTTAATAGAGTTTGGGTTTTTAATAAATATCTTTTGTCTACTCATGAAATAAAAAGCTACTAAATGCAGTCATGTAAAGAATGATTAGCGGGTTCCCGAAGTTTTGACTTGGTCCCAGTACATTATTTTCATAACAACAACGATGCTAATATAGTATATAACAACACTCATGCAAGTCCAAACATTAAGCACAGTGCATTTAATAGAAACATGCAGCCTAATTTTCTCTCACGGTAATAGTGCAAGGCTAATTACTCGTCTGCATCTATACTTACAGCATCTGTTTGACTTGGCTCCAAAATCATCTCCGGGAATTCCAAAATATTTGTCAAACAGGTTTGGCCATCCATTATTATCACCTGGAAACCAGAAGTGATGAAACATAACTGAAACATCTTAATACGCAACACTCGTTAGTCCAATGTTGGCAGAATGGTGTAATCAAAGTGGTTTCTATGTAGACAGAAGATGAGTATACTCTTGCTGTTACTAGGGCAATTAGAAGCAATGGAAAGTGACAGTTTTCAGAGTGAGGTGAGTATATGCTCAGCTTAAGTTGGTAAGCATTGCAGTAAGATAAGAAATCGCAGCTTAAACATCCTAGGGAACTCCTCACAAAGATCAGGGGGATTTAGTATTCGTGTCTAGGCCAAATTCTACAGCTTTCAACTGAACTGACTCCATCAATAGGGACTGCAAAACAATCAGATAAGAAAATTTATATCCTTTCTTTAATATACCTTGGATAACTATGGATTGTATCATGGATTTTCTGCAGTGCTCTACATTATCAGATCGATTAACATGATTTTGATACAAAAGTGAAGAAAATGTGTTGTTTACGTAACACAAATACATATCACCACCAATCAGAGAGAGTTTTAACCAGAAAACACTGTTCCTTTAATTATTGGGCATAGGTGAAATGGGACAAGACAAAGCCAGGGTCAAAACACAATGCAAAAAGGCTGGTTGCCAAAACAATTTCTTGTACAGAACTTGGCTTTAACACAATCAAGTTCTCAAGCAAAAACCAGTCAAAATCCCCCAAACCACTCAAACACTTTGGTCCACGCAAGCTCCAAACACCCTACACTCTATCCCCTCAGGTACAAGCCCCAACTAACCTATCCAGCAGCCTTTTATTTGGTTGCTGATTAGCCATTTACTCAGCTGAGGGCATTTGGCAATCAGCAATCAGGCCCAGAATGTCAGGTCACTCTTAAAGGGGCAGTTACCAATCCCAGTGTTGTACCACAGTATGTAAGTGACAGAACACGAACGTTTACATGGCCTATTATTGTGACCTACAGGAGATAACCAACTGACTTACTAGTACTCACAAATGCCAGTGTGGCTACCATGTTTGTATACCAACTGTTCTCTCAGCTCTAAATGATATTTTCATTAAAAAAATCTACCCACATACACACAAATTCCAGGCCTTGCTTTTCCTACATAATTTAGTGATGAAAAGTTACGGCGCTAACATAAACAATATCAAAACTTGTTGACTTATATATCATTTATTACTTTAAATTACTTTCAAAGCATTCTGATGAGTATAGTCATTTGCGATTCAACACAAATATAAGCAGCACCAGTGTGTCCTACACAGAAAACAAGAATTTAAGTTTCCCTAGAGTACAGTGGAGCTTATAACCCTTAAGAAAAACAGGACACTGCTAATTGCAGCTAAATTCAAAGCATTGTAATCCTTCTCCAATTGGATCGGTTTGATATTTTAAGAGGGATGCATTGAAACACTGTAATTGTGCTTTCCCATGAAGACCTAAATGCATCCTGACTACTAGCAAAGGTAAATTCCAGTATACAGATAACAGTTGTAACTTAATCATTGTCAACAATGTGACTTTGAATACCACAACCAATAATCATTTACTTATTATATGTTGT
This sequence comes from Hiodon tergisus, assembly GCA_025775045.1. NCBI lineage: Eukaryota > Metazoa > Chordata > Actinopteri > Hiodontiformes > Hiodontidae > Hiodon > Hiodon tergisus. The sequence continues at coordinate 10,184 of JAOVYW010074094.1, forward strand.
ATACACTGCATTATGTTGTGAAAGCGCACTGGAGGTGTGAGCCATTTAATTCAGTTACAGAGCAACAGGTTGCAGGTTGAGCATGACAAGTGTATCAGCTAAAGGAAAAACATCTTCTTTTGTTGGGGACAAATATCACAAGGGGTATAAATAAAGTTCCAAGAAAACGATGAGACGTGAACGGAATAAAAATCAGGGAAAGAAAATTTCAGGGATCTTGTTTACGGTGGAGAGCCAAGAGAATGAAAATGGGTAATTAAGGGACATGGTAGTTTCAGTAGCGGCTCTTTTTGATCTGAATAGTGCTATAACACATTCCTTGTCTTTCAGAAGTGTTCAGGTTTCTCTGTGGTCTGGGGGACGTAGACAAAATCATGACTTAATCTTAACAGAAAATGTCTGTCATTGGCATTAACTTATTGATAGAGCAGACACACTGATGCTCTGCTGTAAGTGATTTAGGGCTTACAGGACAACATCAAGGCAGGTGTAAAGTGAAGACTGCAGCAAAAAGGGTGGCAGTGGATACTTCCTGTCAGGTCTCTGAATGTATCCTCAATATAGCATTCAAATACTATTTTGAATCACCGTATTGTATTGTAGCTTTTCAAGCGTATTTTACCAAACAAAGATAGCAAAGAAATGTTGTGGTTACGTAAAGTTTAAACACACAAGCAATGTGTGACATAAAAACACCAACAAATAATTACCTTCACACTATACCCATTACAGCTACTTAAAGTGTGACAAACTGTCAATGCATGAAACTGCTGAAATGGCCAAAGAGTAATTGGATATCATAGCATACACAGTGGCACTAATGAAAGTGATCGATGACTTTCTTTTTTTGTAATTATGTAAGTTTCTGCAAAAAATACTACCATGTTAAAAACAGTCAGCATATCCAAACTGAATGCAACCCCCTGGCCCTTAATTTTGAAGTTTATTAAACAGAAAGTTTGATGGAATACTTCATTGCAAATGCAATCTTGAGACATTTAATTTCATGGGCCCTCATACTGTGATACTGGTTGGCTGGAGACTGAAAGTAGCACTCTTTCTTATATCACACTTAACACAAAATCAATAGCCATATAATACATTCCCATGTATGGAAATCTGGGGAATCCCACCAAAAGGCACATTTCACATTTTACATCTAAACGTAATGGCAAGAAATGATGAATAATAAACTTAGAGCTAAAGATACGGGGCAATTTTATGTATGCAGTAGACCGTAAACATAAAACTTATTCAGTTGGGATTTTATAAGGCAGATTAGTAAATATACTGCAATTGGTTGCAATCAGATTTGGAAAAAAACAACATGAATCTTCCTATTAGCTCAGAAATACCAGAGGTCATGATTTATAATTATTTTTTCGTTATCAAAGACTTAAGAAAGCAACAGAGTACTCACCACAGTTTTCCTCGTCTGCAAGATTGCCACAGTCATCCTCGCCATTGCAGTGCAACAACTGAGGAAGGCATTTGGTCAAGTTGCCACAAGGGAAATAGCCAAGAGGGCAATTTGACTTCTTTTCGGGGATACTGAATGAGGTCAAAGAAACTAAAAAAAAAAAATTAAAAAGGCCAAATTAAGTAATACCATACTCAGTTATTTGGAAGCAATTTTAATATATTCAATATATTTGCAATTACTATTACTATTATCATTTAATTCAAAGGGTACCGTGTTAGGAATCCAGTCACCATCACCAGGTCTGCATCCATCAAATACACAGCTGCTTCTTTAACACCAGTTAGAACTTGTATTTGTTTCACTTTTAGTTCTTTATTGCTAGGTATTGTTTATTTTACCAGACATCGTAAAGACATTATGCGTCACTATGGTCTGTAAAGGTTCAGCAAAAACGAAATAATTTCTAGATCCAAGACAAGATTTCGATATAAATTGTTCAAATTGAACATGGCGTGTGATGCATTAAAAAAGGTAATGCTGTATAAAGATCACATACAGTATTTGCATTTTTTTTACACCCAAGAAAAAATAGTTGATAAATAGCTGGTACTGGTAGCACTGGCAATGCAATTTCATGGTGGATTGAGAATGTGTAGCATTTTAGGAAATGGCATGATGTCCACCGGAGCATTGAATTTCGGCTGTTTAGTTTTCAACAAAGACACGTTTTGCTGTTTAAAAAATATTTTGAAATATATGACGGAAAATAATCGATAACTCACAAATAAGGAATTAAACAACCAACTAGATTGTAACCTACTATTGTTTTGGGATTATTAGACCCACTGGCACGAGAATAAGCAGAGGTACCAAAACAATCAATTACGTACAATTACACAGTTCTAATTCAAACAGGATTCAAATCATAGTCGCTAAAGTTTATTTAGCTTCGGATATTACGAAGGTAGCTATTCATTACCCAAACTGACCAATCGTCGAGGATACATTTTTACACACAAAAAATGTCACTTTTCAAGTTCAATTGTAGACTTCAGACACGAATTATTGCCCACTACAGTACAATCATACTTGAAATGATTAATCACAGAATTAAACAATTAGGCTGTCTTATTGAAAGAGATTAAGTAATCAGACATAAATAAGTAAAACCTATAAACATTTAATACTTAGATTACCGAACATTTAATAAACCTTTTTATCGCTT
>JAOVYW010074096.1:0-18839 GCA_025775045.1 Hiodon tergisus
GGATGGTAGGTTATCTGATGGAATGATGTTATGGTTTGGAAGGTACTCTGTTGCTGGAACTGCAATAAAACCACAGTAGTTTACCAGTTCCAACAAACAGGAATTTAGTGAAGGCAGAATTACCTGGAGACGGGGAGATAACCACAATGGTTTCTCTGAAAGGTAACCGTGACAGAAGGGTAAAAACTTGGACCAATAGGGCGCAGTTAAACATCGTGTTGATGCTGTGGCCACCTCCCATTAGAGGAAGGGCGGGTATGAATTGTACAAAAGGTTGTGTGTCGTGGGTGTTCGTGGGGTTGTTCCGCGGACACCACGGCTTTTGTTGTGTTTATGTAATAAAATTCTTAATTTCCTGAAGAACCAAGTCTCTGTCTCCAAACCACAGTTTTTACGGAAAAGATTGAAAACAATTATTGTCTGTCGAATTGGGAACCACGACAAAATCTAAACATATTGTGTGAATAATAGCACAAGAGCCCTGACCTCAACCCCATCGAACACCTTTGGGATGAACTAGAATGTAAATTGCGAGCCAGGGCCTCTCGGTAGCAACGGTGACCTCACAAATGCTCTTCTGGAAGAATGGGCAAAAATTCCAACAGACACACTCCAAAATCTTGTAGGAAGCCTTCCTAGAAGAGTGGAAGCTGTTATAGCTGCAAAGGAGGGACCAACTCGATATTAATGCTTATGGATTTAGAATGGGATGTAATAAAAGGTTCCCAATTCGACAAACAGTGATTGTTTTTAATCTTTTCCGTAAAAACTGTAGTTAGGAGAGGGACACTTGGTTCTTCAGGAAATTAAGATTTTGATTACGTAAACACAACAAAAGCCGTGGTGTCCGTGGAACAACCCAACGAACAGCCTCGGCGCACCAGCTTTTGTACAATTCAGACATACCCGCCCTTCCTCTAATGGGAGGTGGCCACAGCATCATCACTATGCCCAATTGGTCAAAGCTTTTACTCTCTTGGGTCACAGCCTGTCACGATTGGCTCTCATGGAAACCATTGGAAACCTCCTTGGCCCTAGGTAGTTCCACCTTCACCCAATTCCTGTTTATTGGAATTGGTAAACAACTGTGGTTTTATTGCAGTTCCAGCAACAGAGTTCCTTTCAAACCATAACAACATTCCATCAGATAACCTCTCAACCTACCATATAATTACCAACCAGACCATGTTTATTTGCTGTATGACCTTTTACCCCACCATATAATTGCCCACCAAACCATGTTTATTGCAGTTACCACATTCTGTCAGATAAGCAATTAACCCAGTGGAACCACCATAAAACCTGCAGAGAGACCTGAGGTGCCAAGAATGTGCAGATACTTGGGAAGGCAGAGATAACTAGTCAGTTATCAGCCTCAGCTCTCCTGGGGAACATAGATTGTACCACCGGTGCTTGTGATTGTTCTTGTTTTTGTTTTTGTTTTTACTGTCCATGGCGTCAGTGGTATCTAACCTGGAGGAACTCTACTGTTTGGCCTGAACCACCAAACAAAACTCAAACAGGTCAAAGACCTGGTCAACTACCTTTTTTACCACTCAATCCAGCCACTTCTAGTTCAGCTTTCTTTCTTTCTGCGCCAGCTTTGCTGACTCTTATCTGGGGCTTGGCATTGTTGGCACCTGAGTGTGATTACCATAAGTGGAACCGCACTCAGGTGCGCAACGATGTGTGGCCCTCCCTCTCAGTGTTGCCGTCCATCACATCTTGAGGGTGTGGCTGCCGGCTGCATGCCACAGAGTGGCACCATAATGCCTCCAGGACACCTTTAACAAAAACGCCAACCACACCTATTGCACCTTATTTCTTATTATTTCCCTTTTCGTCATGTCTGATCTTTCCTTTACAGCCATGAACACCCACCTTGCTCACAGTTAGCAAAACATATAGTTAACTTACCAGTTTGGTGTCTTCAGCCATTTGGTGTAGTGCACATGGCCTCTGGGGAGTACTGTAGTTGGGGAGAACAGTATTCATCTCAGCCAACCATGTAATATTATTTTGTGCAGTGTTTACTTGGTTTTGTTTTTTTGTGTTGCCAGACCTGAAGGATGATTTTAAAAGCCCCTTTAGTAGTAGTTACGCGGGATTCTGGCCCCCGGGCCGGTGAACCACCCGGTACCGAAAAGGCTGCAGGGCGAGATACCACCGGGTGATCCAAGAATCGGTGTCCTTCATCCAGTGCAGCCACTGGAGGGGAGCATGCTGATATAGATGACAAACACAAGTCCCCCACACAGAGCTGCTTTAATCACCACAAACGCCGTCTGGCACTGCTCCGTCCACCGGACCGGGTCTGGACTCCCCTTTTTGGTGAGGTCCGTCAACGGGTAGGCTAGGTCGGTGAAGTTGGGGATGAACCGCCGATAGTACCCAGCCAACCCAAGGAAAGATCTCACCAGTTTTCTCGACTTAGGTGGGGGGCAGGCAGAAATGGCCACCATTTTGTCGATAAATGGCCCCCACTTAAGAGGAAGCCAAGATACCGTACCTCCCTCCGCCCAATCGTGAGACCAGGCCCCCGCAAAGCACCCAGGACCGGCCGCACATGCCACTCCCAATCATTACTGTGAACAACAATGTCGTCAAGACAGGTAGCGGCATACTCACAGTGCTGCCGGAGTACACGGTCCATGAGCCTCTGGAAGGTGACTGGTGCTGCGTGAAGCCCAAAAGGCAAAGTGACAAACTGGTACAAACCAATTGGAGTGGAGAAAGCCGTTTTTTCCTTGGACATCGGAGACAGGGGAATCTGCCAATAGCCCTTGGTCAAATCCAGTGTTGTGTAAAAGCGAGCAGTGCCCAGGCATAGAATAAGCATCAAACTTTGAAACTGCATTGACCTTCCTGTAGTCAACACAGAATCTCACCGACCCATCCAGTTTAGGAACCAACACCACCGGACTGCACCAATTGCTGTAGGACTCCTCTATTACCCCCATATCCAGCATTTTCTCAGTTTCTTCCCTCAGCACTTTTTTCTTGTGCTCGGGAATATGATACGGCCGGGTCAAAACCATGGTGCCCGGCGGGGAATGGATATCGTGATCGACGACGTCAGTGCTACCTGGCAGAGGGGACGAGGACAGCTGGTTACCTAGGGACTTCGGAAGAGGAGTCAAGGACCTAGCCTCAGGACCTAAGTCGTCATCCCGGGACTCTGGTGCTGCCAAGTGGACCGCGTCAGCCGAGTGCCATAATTTAAACAGATTCAGGTGGTGGATTTGTCGCGCTCCCTCTCGATCAGTGCGTACCACCTCATAGTCAACCTCCCCCACGCGCCGCATGACCTCAAAGGGCCCTTGCCACTGTGCCAACAATTTAGAGCTGGACGTGGGGAGTAAGACCAGAACCTTATCACCCGGGTCAAAAGTGCATAGGTGCGTCCCTCTGTTGTACGCCGCACTCTGTCTGCCGTGGGCCACGAGCAAATTTTCACGTACTAGTCGGCCCAAAGAGTGCAGTTTTGCTCGGAAGTCCATGACATACTGCACTACGTTCTTACTGCGGTTTGGACTCTCCTCCCACATTTCCAACACCCCCCGCGGCCGCCTGCTGTACAACAACTCAAAGGGGGAAAACCCTGTGGAGGCCTGGGGAACCTCCCGTACGGCGAACAACAGGGGGTCGATAATTTTGTCCCAATTCCGCTTATCATCCTGTATAAACCTTGCCAACACATTTTTCAATGTGCGACTAAACCGTTCCACCAACCCATCCGTCTGTGGGTGGTAGATACTGGTTTTAATCGGTTGTATCTTGCAAAGTCTATACAATTCCCCCAATGTCCGTGACATAAATACTGTGCCCTGGTCTGTGTGAATTTCTTTCGGAAAACCGACCCGGGTGATCAGGTACAATAAGGCATCCGCAACGCTCTTGGCATCCGCATTGTGGAGGGGAAAAGCTTCCAGATACTGAGTCCCATAATCAACAATGACTAATATGCATCGATGTCCCCTTGCGCTTTTATTGAAAGAGATGAGATCCATGCCAATTCAGTCGAAGGGGATCTCGATTAGGGGTAACGGGCACAAAGACAAAAAGACACCTGCGCCATTGGATAATAATGCACTTCACAGTGCACACAGCGAATCCCCAACCTCCTTGCCCTTAACCAATGCCTCGGGTGGAACCAGACGCTGATGCACTAGGGAGCGATAACGCCCTGAGTCCAGGAGCGCCCGGACTGTATCCCTCTGTACAATAACCATTACCAGATACTTGTCCGCCATGTCGGGGAAGGAGCGGCCGGAAGAGGGAGCCAGGCCAGAGAGGTTGACCTCCATAAGGGGGCACTCCTGCCTGAGATGGTCCGGCTGTCCACAGTTCCAGCACCTGTCCCCCAGGCGTCATGGCCGCAGGCTCCATGACAGGGGACCAGCTGCGGGGTCGGGAAGAAGAGAGGGGGCAAGAGGGGGTCGGGGCGGTTTCCGGGCCACCAGGCAGCTCTGCTGTGGTGGTACATTCGGGCCTTCCTGGCGGGCCGGAGTGCTCGCTGATGGGGCTGGTGCCGGGTCCCGCGCCAACTGCTGGGGGTGGTCTCCCCCCGCCAGCGGCTGTGACGGATAGGTGGTCTTCTGCCCTCTAAACCGCCTCAGAGAGGGAGGACGGCCGGTGGCACCGGAGCCAACGGGACATGTCCTGCGGCAAACAAAAAACAAATTGTTCCAGTACCACCAGTTCCAGCACCTTGTCGAAGTCCTGGTCCTCTGAGCGCAGCCACCGTGTGCAGGAGTCCTTCAGCCGCTGCAGCAATGCAGTGGGGTTGCCCACCTCTGCCCAAGGAGAGAGAGCGTAACCGTTTCTGGTGGCCCTCCGCAGTCAAGCCGACCCGACTCATGATCGCTTGGCTAACCGCGTCATAGTCCATAGCCGACTCAGCCAGGACTTCCTGGGCGGCTCGTAGCGCCTCCCCGGACAACAGGGCATAGAGGCGCAGAGCCCACTGCTGCCACCGACAGGCAGCAGCGGTTCGCTCGAACATGCTGAGGAAGGTTTCCGGGTCATTTTTGGCTCCCATCTTGGCAATTTTAATGGACGGCGGCGGGCTGGCTCCCTGGCTGAGGTGAAGGGACTCTACCTGCTGCAGCAGCATTGTCAGGGCAGCCCTGTCAGCGGCACAGTCTGCATGTACCTCCTGCAGACTTTCCTGCTGGAGTTGGTAAAACCGCTGGAGGGCTTGGTGCTGTTGTTCCTGCATCAGTGTCAGCTGCTGCACCAATTGGGAGAGAGGGGAAGGCTCCATGATTGCGGAAGTGTCGTCCAATTAGTCCCGGGTTTCAGCACCACTATAGCACGCCGACGTGCTTAGCTCAGAAATAATGGGAAAACAACACTTCCAAGTTCTCCGGCTTTCTTGCCGGTCCTTTATTTCCCTTTAAAACAAACCAAAATGCTCTTCAGGGATCCCCCTCAGGGTTCACCACAAACAAAACAAACTAAAATAACAAACTAACAGAAACCAGCAGATAAACTTAAATTCCAAAGACGCTGTCGGCACTCCCCCTTTCTCGGCGCAGACTCGCTTCTTTTCTCTCTTCTGGCTCCGTTCGCCCATCTGTTAGCCTGTGGTTTTGCCTTCCTTTCCTTGCCCGGCTCCTCTCAAAACTTCCAGCACCTACTGAGGGATTGCAGGCTGTTAAATTCTGTTCATAATTACCAATCCTCAGCCGGTGCTGGTGGGCGTGCCCAGACCTCTCCTGCACGTGTTCTTGAGACAGACACGTGGCACACAATAACTATTAGTAGTGTTGGATCGTAGTAAAATATTAGCGTTTTGTAGAGAAAATATTTTTAACACAGGCATTGTTTCAGTGTTGATCTTGCATCGATATTACAGCAGTCTCATTGGTTACAGCAGTCTCCATAGCACCTAGAGAGAGTGGAGATGCACTCTAGGTACTCCCCCATCTGGGCATGGAGGAGTGTAACCAAACTAGAAGTTTTCATCACTTTCTATCACTGGTGAGGTTTTATTGCAACTAACTTATGAGTTAACAAATTAAATAGAACTAGTTTTGGCATGCTTCACTCACATTAGGGTCTTGAAGAGGGAATGTTACAAAGCTAAACATAGATGGAAGGGGTATACAAACAAGTATACAAAGAGATTCTGAAATACCTAATGTCTAAATTTCAGAATGGTATTAAAGATACGAGGGCTACATTTTTCTCAGATCATATTGCTAAAAACATTCATAACTCAAGGCTCCTGTACAATGTTATAGACACCATGGTAAGTCCCCCCTCTAAAATACTGAGCAGTGCACTGAAAAGTGAGAAAAAGTTTCAGCCGTTATTTTCAAAAAAGGGTGAAAGCATTAGACGCCAACTAATAGCATTTATGAGCACCTTTTTAATAATTGCATATTTGAGAAATTCCAGTGTAGTTTAAGAGCTGTTGATAGGACAGAAACTGCCCTTCTTAAAGTTACCAATCTCCTTATAGCAGCGGGCAATGGCTAATGTTCAGTTTTAGTTCTTTTAGACTTGAGTGCTGCCTTCAATACCGTAGATCAATATATTTTATTGGAGAGTCTCAATAAATAAATGTGTTTGTGTGTTTGTTGGGACTGTGTTGTGTTTTTGTAGATTGTGTCGTGTTTGTGGAGTTTGAGGAGTTTGTGTGGTGTGAAAACAACTGCAGACCTGGAAGTACTAATTTGCTGCACACTTTCAGTCTGGATCAGTGGACAATGAGGGAAATCAAAGGTTAGCTGGGGCAGCAGAGAGTGCCACGACGCAACTCGATAAAAGATATGTCGTTTCAATTCTGTGTTATTTTGAACATTTTGATCTCTAGCTCCCCTGAAGTATACACATATATACTATTTCTTTTAAATTTAAGTTTAATATATCATCATTATACATTTTTACTTAGTATGGGTTATTTGCATATTTTCATAACTTCCTGATGTTTTTCTTTGCTAGATATTTTAAATGCCCTTCTAAGTATCAATCAATCAATCAATTTTATTTTTATACAGTGCTTTTCACATGTTGCCATGTCACAAAGACGCTTTACATAGAGAAAGATACAGCATGTCCCAGGCCTGTCAGGCCTATTATTGTTAAAAGCATTTAACAATAATAATTTCAAAAGGTTACTTCACAATGATAAATTTAAATTGATAATTTACTCAATACAAAAATATAAAGAATTGGCCTTCTTTGCGTACTTTGATCACAAGTTTGAACTGGTTTTAAATAGGATGTAACCTGTTTTTAAAAAGAACGGACACGGAATTAGCCATCTGCATTCCCCGTGTATTTATGCCCTATGTTTGAATGTGAAAGTGTAAGGCTGCAATTGTGATTCCTAGGAATGCCCTCACCTGCTTCTTGTTGACAGGTTTAGGCCAACCCTTTATAGCTTCCACCTTTGTTATCAGATGTCTGACTATTTCACTCCCTACCTTATACCTCAGGTATTTAGCCTCTTCCAGACCTAAACTGCTTTTAGTTGGGTTAACTGTCAGCCCGGAACCAAAACTATAGGGCTTGACCACTCACTGGTGGACTCCTAAATAACCCCTCATTTTAACATTATTGTACTTCTGCTGTTATGGCTTCCCTATGAGCATCAGGGAGTCAATACGGTCTCATATTCACTGGTGTTGTGATAATATCGTGTGCTATTACCTGTGTCCTACCTGGTATTCTGAATGCATTTTTGTTTATTTTTCTTGAAACATTTATCACCTCATGCGTCTGTTCTGGGAAAAGTGTAGGTGCTATGTTTATTTCAGGTGGTCCTATAGGTATGATGGATTGCCATCAAAACATCTCTGTCTCTTCAAGCTTTCAACAAATTGATATATCTGTTCAACTCGTCTTCGGCCTGGCTGTGCGACTTCATAGTTCATTTCCTCTACCCTTTTTATCACCTCGTGGTCCCTTCAATGTTGCTAATAGTTGACATTACAGCGTAAGGAATAAAAGCAACACCGATTCCCTGGCTGAAACAGTGTAGCTTGTCGGTTATAGGTAAAACTCTGGTGCTCCTGTGTCTGTCTCAAATGTTCTCTCATGATTGATGTGAGAGCTGCTATCCTATTCTACATCAACATGCTCAATCACACTATGACAGGTGCCTTAATCTGTAAGGATTTATTTTGGGATGCCCACCTAAGTATACATAATTATGAGTTCCTTTGCTATACTTTTCAGGTTATCAAGTGGCATAACACAAAATAACCAGAATGTACTGGTGCCCTCTGGAGGGTTTCAGTAATGGTCCCACTAAATCCATTGCTCTTCGGTCAAATGGTGTTTCCATTATGGGAAGAGGAACAAGGGGACTATGAAACAGGTTACATCCTGTTTAAAACCAGTTCAAACTTGTGATCAAAGTACGCAAAGAAGGGCCAATTATTTATATGACCTTATCCCCCTGTATACTCACCAGTACCCGATACTTCTCCACTGCATCAGGGAGGAAAGTAACTTGAGGGGGGCACTGGACTAGCGATGTTTAATTTAATTGGAGGGCAATCCCATTTGAAGTGGCTCAGTGGCCCGCACCTCTGCTGCAGTAGTTCTGTGGGTGACAGCAGAACCGGTTCATCTGCATAGAGCAGGTATTTTATTTCTTTACCTTGAAGAATGAGACGAGGGACTGAAGATATATGTAGACATTATGTACATATTGGACAGTGCTGGACTCCATGCCCCTGAAGAAGTCTGTTATTTTGTTGCTTAACACCTTAACATCGCTTTCAATAAGTTTATAAAATAACCCTTCATCCTTTAAGCATGCATATTTTCATATTTTGGTTGACATGTTTTTCTATTAAGGTGTCAGGGTAAATTTGATCAGTTGTGTGATGGTTTGGTAAAAAAACAATTACTGAAAACATTGCTCATTAAGGAAGTCTAGAAATCATTTGTTTATAATACTACAAAGATTCTTCCCCAGATTCCTTCTCACACAAATGCCTCAGTATTTGAATATTGGGATCATTAGTCCTTGATTCCTTGATGTCAGGGAAGTAACCCAAAAAGTATGGCTGAAATTTGGCATTAGTGTATGGCCATCTCATTTAAGATGAGGGCCCAGAGGCTTTCCTGGCCCTATAGCTTCTGGTCAGTAATAGGGGAGTCCATCAGACTCTAAATTAAATTAAATTAAATCAAATTCAATAAAGCTTTATTGGCATGACTTTTAATATAACAATGTTGCCAAAGCATTCTGTTAAAAAGTATAGCTCTGTACCTTTGATCACAACTCTATTGCCCAGCTGTGCTCATTGAGTCTGTATCTTGTCAGTGGTTTTTGTTGTTTTTTATTAGTAATATGTGTAGTAGTCTGCCATGGTGTACTATCTAATAGCACTGAATTTTGTGCTATTGTAATATTATTCGAATAGATGATGTATATTTGTTTTTCATTGGTCATGATTTGGTTGGGTCACATTTTTTGTGCAATATATTTGTCCTGGTGCTGTCTGGTGTTACTGATTTTAGTTATTGTTGGTTCACTATAGAAAAGTTGGCTGAGGGGACTCCCTATGTTCAGTGCTTGGCATTGCAGGGCTCTGTAATGCTATAAAGAATATGTAATGCTAATTCCAAAGAAAGCATTACTTTCTTTGTTATGTGCAGCCAAGCAAAACTTTCCAGTGGAACTGATATTTTAGGCAAGGTATGTGTTATTGGTTTCTTCTATATTAGTTTTACTTCTGGTTTTCACTTTGAAGTCTAGACCTTTTCTGAAATACTAATATTTTTATCTTCTTTATGTTGCCTGCTAGGGTCCATGCCTGACAGAACTGCTCTTGTAGAGCTGTACCCTGCTGTTGCTCCTCTGTTGTGGGCGAGAGTGGATATTTTATGTCTGTTCTGTGAAGATTACATTTAATTTTAGACACTGGGCACAGCAGATTGCTCCAAAAAATTTGCCAATCAATTAATGTAAATGTTGAATATGGTGGGGCTCAGACTGCAATCCTCTCTCATTCCATGTCCCTGAGTGAAGAATTCAGTTTGTTTATTTCCAATTTTGACTGGACGTCTGTATACATAAATTTAATAACTTGGTTATGATATTGATGATATTGTAAGGATAGCCTCTTGAGATGGAGCATCTCATTTTTGAGGGGGTCCCATAGACACAAAACTTTATAAAATTATAAAACACATACATACAAACAAAAACATGCCAAGTGTAAACAAGTACAAAGATATAGACAGCTCGCTCACCCTCTCCTAACCCCCCATGTGTCAGAGGTATTCTGATAAACAATGTCAACATACTCAATAATGGGTAGGATCAACTGAGAAATTATTCTTTTACTTACTTGAAATGTCAAACAATTAATTGAATGATAAAGTGAACTCAGACAGCAATATATCATTTTTATAATAAAATCAATATGGGGCGAGTTCAGGGTTGATCCAAAGACCAAGATATTTAAAAGAATCAACCTTCTCAAGAAGAGACCCATCATCAAAATTAATATCACGTACCAAACACCATGGTGCAGGATTTTTTCTTGTTTAACACAAGCTTGTTGTTATGAAACCCGTTTTGAACCAAGTTGCAATAGAGCTGTAAAGAATTCTGGATTTGTAATATATCAGTTTTAGAAGTGTAAATTACAGTGTCATCAGCATAAAGTTGAACAAAAACATATTTGAGGTAAGTCATTAATGAAAATAGAAAAAAGAAGAGGTCCCAGGGTGGAGCTTTGTGGAACCCTTTTCAACAATTACCTAGACAGACTGCGAACCCTGAAAGACAACACACTGACGTCTATTATGAATATAAGCATTAAACCAAAGGAGAGCATTTTGATTCGAACCAAAAAAATAGAGCTTATCAAGAAGGAGGTAGTGATCAACCATATCAAATGCCTTGGAAAGATCAATAAAAATTGCACCTGTGAGTTGGCCTTTATCAAAGAAGAGAACACATCGTTAGTGAATTTTAGAAGAGTCGTGGTGGTGGGAAAGTTAGGAATTAATAATGAAATTATTTCTGATCCTTTACTTATTTCCCATGCTTTTAATCAGCATTTCTCATCTATCTGTGGCTCCCAACACTCTAATTCCTAATTCATAGTATGGCTGGTTTCCCAAACCTTAGTTTTTAAAAATCTTGCCCGCTTATGTTCTTTACGCTATTCGTGAATTAAAAGAAAATTGTAGCGCTGGTCTAGGTGGTTTTGAAGCTACATTTGTTAAACTTGTATTCATGTATCCCCTTGCAGATTTATTTAACTTGTCTCTGTCTTCTTGTTCAATTCCTTCTATATGGAAATGTGCCAGAGAATGAGCCCCTCTATTCAAAGGTGGAGACCCATCAGATGTGATTAATTATCAACCAATTTCTATTATTTGTGTTATTGCCAAAATCTTAGAGAAGCTTATTTTTAATAAATTATTCCAGTACATAAATCTGTTTAATATTTTATCTTCATTCCACCTAACTGTTTTATGAGGCTTTTGTTATTTTTATTAAGAATACGGTTCAGTTGATTACAAAACTGTCTAGGGTTATGATCATCTTAAGAAAAGCTGCCTTTATAGATATTGGATTTCACATTCCTTGTTTGGGTCTTACATAAATTCCTCAGGTATCTGTAGGTTTCCCAATCAGCAGAATTGTTAGATGAGCGATATGTGGCCCAGGCTTTGTCCCTTTGTTTAAAACATTGTGCTCAATTCTGTCTTGACCTCTTCCATGTCACAGTAACAGCACAGCCTTCTTTCTCCTTTCTCACAGTGTAGGAGAAAGTGAGTCTCTGTCTCAACCTCTCCTTTATCACAGTGGCCACAGAGCCTGTTCTCCCTGGCTAGCCAGGTCTGCCTGTGATGTCCTTTTTCAATGGCCAGGCTGTGGTCACTTAGGTCAGGATCTGCCTCTGCTTTTTGTTACCAGGTATTCTGCCAGGGTGTAGCTTCTATTTAGGGTCAGATATCACTCCAGGTTGTTTTGAGTTTTAGTGTTTGTATCCCAATAGTGTTGGGATGTGTTTTGGTTTAGTCTGATTGGAATTGTTTTTGCAGTACTTTCCTGAAGCTGGCTAATGTCAGTGTGACTCTGGTCAGTGGGCTTCAGGGACAGCTGGCAAAGGGGACTCTTATCGGGTAGGAGCTCTTCAAGGGCTTTATAATGGAGTGAGTTTGTTTTCCTGTTTTTTATTTATTTAAATTAATCCAATATTTTAATGTTCTTTTTTATGTATTAATAATAAATGGATAAAGGCCTTATTCAGCTCTGCATCCATTGCTTGGTGTTTTTCTCTGTAATCTCAATATATTTCCATAGAACTCTAAATGAAATGTTTCTTTTGGGGTTTTGTCCAATTTAGGTAATTCCAGATAAGTGATCACCCTTTACTGCCATATAGGGCAATTGGATGAATTACACTTTGTAAAATTTTAACAGGAGGATCTATATTACAGAGCCTATTTTTTATTGATTGTGCCTTTTTCTTTAATCCATTCACTGCCAGGTTGAAGGTGGTATGCTCTAGGATGGTGTTGCCCAGAGCAGTGGTTCTCAAACTTTTTTGTCCCAAGGCACACCTTTGACAGTATGAATTATATTTTTTTAAATACAATGATTCGTACATCGTCATAATGTGAAATAAATTGTATTAAACCCAATGCTGCCTCTGAAACACTCGAAACCATGTTTTAGCAAAACCAGATTTAATTGTTAATTATATAATAATGATAATAATATATATAATAACCACGTGTCCGTCTTGCGATCACATGCAGTAGAGGTTCAGGCACGCCCACCAGCACCGGCTGATAATTAAGGTAATTACGAACGTAATTTAACAGCATCCCATCCCTCAGTAGGTTCTGGAAGTTGGGAGAGGAGCCGGGCGGGAGAACGGGACAGGACGCCGAGGGACGGATCCTAGAACAGGATGGGACAGCCAAGGGGCGGGACAGCTAGGGCACTTCAAGCAGGAGCGCTCCCTCAAGGAGGTCAACCTCTAGGGCCCAGCGCCTTCTTCCTGTCGCTACTTCCCCAACATGGTGGACAAGTATCTGGTACCAATGAGTGTACAGGGGAATACGGTCCATGCACTTCTGGAGGGTATTATCGCTCCCTGGTGCATCAGTGTCTGGTTCTGCCCAAGACATTAGTTAAGGGCAAGGAGGATGAGCATTATTAGCCGATTGTGCATGTGTCTTTTGTTTTGAGGGGCCAAAAGCATTTTGCAGGAGATCCATGCGGATAGGGCCCTGGGGAAGTGGTCCATTCGACAAAAGCACATGGGGGCATCAATTCATGTTAGTCATAGTTGATTATGCGACTTGATATCTGGAAGCCTTTCCCCGGATGCCTTATTGTTCATATTCACCCGGGTTAGTTTCCCAAAATAAATTCTCACAGACCAGGGCACAGCATTTATGTCATGGACACTGAAGGAATTGAATAAGCTTTGCAGGATCCAGCCGATTAAAACCAGTATCTACGACCCGTAGACGGATGGGTTGGTGGAGCCCACTTCTAATAACATGTTGGCGAAGTTTATATAGGATGATAAGCGGAATTAGGACAAAATTATTGACCCCCTGTTGTTCACGGTAAGCCCCAGTAAGAACGTTGTGCAGTATGTCATGGACTTCTGAGCAAAACTGCGCTCTTTGGGGGCGACTAGCATGGAAAATTTGCTCGTGACCCAAGGCAGACAAAGTGCAGTGTACAATGGAGGGCTTACTTATGCACTTTCGACCCTGGCGATAGTGTTCAGATTACCGACATCCACCTCAAAATTGTTACCGCAGTGGCAAGGGCCCTTTGAGGTCACACGACACTTTGGAGAGGTTGACTATGAGGCTATATGCACTGACTGAGGGGGAGCGCAACAGATCTACAAACTCATTCTGTTGAAATTATGGCATACTGCCTACTCCGTCCACTTGGCGATGCCAGAGTCCTAGAATGACGACTTAGGTCCTGAGGCTAGGTCCATGACTCTTCTACCGTTGTCCCTAGGTACCCAGCTGTCCCCGGCCGAGAGCACAAAGGTACATTGAGTGGTACATGAGTTTGCAGATGTGTTTGCCCCTCTGCCAGGTCATACAACCATAGTCGGGTACCGTGGTTCGTATTCCCGAGCACAAGCGAAAGGTACTGTGGGAAGAAACTGAGAAAATTTATCTCAGTTGGTTCAATCCCAACTTCGCTGACCTGACCTGCCCTTTGACGGACCTCACCAAAAAGGGGGGTCCAGACCCAGTCCAATAGATGGAGCAGTGCCAGACGGCGTTCGTGGCAATAAAAGCGGCTCTGTGCAGAAGACCTGTCTCTCCTGACATTAACCGTGACTTCTCCAAAGTGTCAGGAGGTGGATGGGAGCATTCTGTCATCTACATCAGCAGGAAGCTCTCCCTCAGAGACGGGGGGTTTAGCACCATTAAACAGGAGTGTCTTGCCAAGAAAAAACTGGGCTCTGTCCCTCAGGCTGTGACAAGCTCTTGTGAACTGGGCTGCCACATTGATGCAACTCTCTCTTTTTTCTTCTCTCCCTATCACTATCTTTCAGCATTTTATGTATCTGTCATTTCCTAAATTGCTACCCGCAGTAGCATGGTACACATCTTCCAGCTGATCGTGCCATCAAAAGCATCCCAAAGTACCACACATCATAATAATTGTGCTAATCAAAAACAGTTTGATAGCTCAGGGTAGTGGAAAGCCGGGTTCTGGTCCTCAAGGGTTACTCTGTCTCAAAGTTACTCTGTCTGTTTGTTTTGCCTCACCTCTTAATTGTTTACTTGATCTTATTATGTAAATGATTAATGATCACACCTGGTGTAAGCTAGATGCTTGCTGAGAGGTTGCTTGGAAGCTGGGGACACTATTCCCCTTAAGGATCAGGATTGGCCACCCCTTGGCTTATCACCCCCTGACAAAACAAGAGCTTGTCCTCCCTGCAATTTTCTTAGAGGGGGTGTTACTGCTGCAGATTATGCAAGTTCCTGGCAGGAAAGCATCTTCACCAGCTGTCTGACACGAATACCAAAGAGGGACAGGCCATAAATCGTGTCCAAAAGTACAATGTGCCTCAGATTAAGATAGTGAGCCACTTTAGAGACAAACAGGAGAAAAAATAGCAGATAAATTGAGATTGCTGCTTTCAAGAATGGAATGTCACATTGCATGACATTACATTGGTAATCCCAAGTATTCAGCCTAGAGGTCGTTCTTGGATACCTTCATTTGTAGCAAGAAAACAGTTACTGCTTCATTTACTGATTATTAAGTTGCAGACTTAGAGCTTGACTGCACCATTAATGTGGCTCTGACTTTCTTTTCATACCTGACAGTCTCTGCTTGTCTTCCTTTTCAGCCTCCTTCTCTATTTCTCCATGTTTTTTTCCCTCTTCCGCTAATTTTCAATTTGTCTTTCTACGTCATGTCTCTTCATCCATCTCTGTGTCTGTCTGTATAAATTTCTCTTTTTTTCAGACAAGTATAGCCATTCTGGGTCAGTATCTAATTTTGATCAATATATTCCCCAATACAGAAAAAAGATCTCCACTCTCAGTATCATTTTAAGTTGCCTGGTGTGCTTTCTCTTATTCCGTAGGTTGGGCCTTGTATTTCTCTGTGACACTAAGGTTGAGATCATTACTTGTCCATCAATTTTCAGCTGTAGTTACTGTGTCTAATGTTATACTATGAAAAATTTCATTACAACCTGTTTTAAGAAAACCCCCATTCCCGTTTGCAAAAGAGCTTTTTTTCTGCCTAAATCTTGTGACATTAAAAAAACCAACAACAACAACTACAAAAGAGAGACACTCTCGATTTACAAATTGTCATTCTTCGTTATGAGAAGCAGTCTTGCAGAAATACATTTTTTAGTGCTTAATGCTCTAATGCATTTGCAGGTCAGACACCCCTGAAGAGACTGAAATCTAAAGGCTCCAATAGCTAAAAATCAAAGGCCAAAACAGATGAGCAAAGGGCACCAGGTAAACAAAGTTCTGAGAATCATACTTAGAAATAAATTCTAGAGACAATTATCCAGGTTTAAAAAACCTATAGAAAAATATTAGTCCACAAATTTTGTATTCTCTCTGTAAATATTCAAATATGAAAATAATAATAAATTGGACCGTATCTTTTATGAAGCAATTAGAGAGCAGTTTTCAGTGTTATTTATTTTAGTTTCTTTAACCAGTTTTCTACTGTTTGGAACTCTAAAGCAACAGTCCGAAAAGGAAGGTATTTTTGGCATATACTGCAGAAGTACTATTACACCTCAAACCAAATGCAAACAGTGAAATAATACTGTTCTGTCAGATACTGATGAAAGACACTCAATCTTTAAGGGCTCTACATATTCTTGTGACTGTAACGTTATGCCCTACTGCTGGCGAGTAGAGGCGTGGCCGCATATGCTGCAGAAAAATGGACCTATGCACAAATACCCTTATCAGAATACTTAGGCTGGTTGTTTTGTGTTTTATGAATTTTTTATAATTCATGATTGAACATGCGATACATTGTACATTCAGTTAAGCCAAAGATAATTTACATTGATAGTTCCAAAAATAAAATAAAACAATTATAACAGTAAAATGCAAAAAAAATCTGTAATTAGTTATAATGTGTTGTATGTGTTGTCATTAATGATATTTGTATAATATTGTTCTCTAAACAGTTCATAAATACAGCATTTTAGATATAAATCACTTGTGTGTTGAAATAAAAAAACTATACTACATTTGACTGTTTTTAATCAATATATGCTGCTGTGTTATAAAGAGGGTTTTCTACATGAACACTGATACAGTTGAATTTATCAAGACATAAATGTGTTCAAAAAGTGTTGTAGTTTGGTGTTATAGGTTTTTTTGTGTTTGACATTATGTGCGAGACAGATCGCGAACAGAGTCAATAAGAAGATCCATTGGGAAATTTAACTAAGGTGAGACCACAATGTTTCTCCTGATATTGTGTTCGCGAAAGGACTGGTTTATCGTTGATCTAACGACAGCGATTGAATACAATCCTGTTCGGAGTACTTAGAAGTTTTTTCAGATCTTGAGCGAAGGTAAGACCTAAAGCAGAAAAATGGGGCAGTGTCAGAGTAAGTCGAAAACAAAAAAGGAGAAGGTTGTATACATGGGTTGTGTGAAGATAATGTGTGGGCTGCAAGGTGATGAGGTGAATAATCAGTTGCAGATGTGGACAGAACTGGGTTTCCCTGAGAATGGAAGTTTTAGCAGGAATCAGATAAATCAGCTAGAGGATAGGTTGAAAGAATGGGAAAATGGAAAGTTAGATAAGATGTAAGAAACTAATGGGAAAAGAAAAACCAAACTGGTGGGCGTTTGGTGCATGGAAGACAGAGGCATTGCAGTGACCATATACATGTGAGAAAAATTCGGGGGGAGTAAAGGGTCAAATGGTTCAAAAGAATGTGGGCGAAACCCTTGATTTAACTGTTCCTCGGAGCCCTCAAAACACCCCACCTCAGGTCATCCAGCTGCCAGACCCAGAAGGAGGGCATGCAGAACCGCCTCCAGGGTACAGAGAAGTGAAGAAGAGAGAGGTAAACAAACAAAATTTTTTCCAGAAGAGTTAAAGGACGATGGGTTCGACGGAGCGGCCGGCCTCGTGAATATGCCCATGGTGGAAGTGGTGCACCACGAAGGCCACATTGGACCTCCAAGACGTGGCAACCAACCTGCTCCTTATTGAACAGTACAAACCTACCACCAAAGAGATAGAAGCAGATGAAGAAATTAGGTATGAAGTGAGGCCAGGTTCGTGGTGCTTGGGTGGAAGAAACCAAGCAGTATAGAGTGTGAAAGTCGGTTGGACAGGATAGAAACGCAGTGGCAGAAACGGATGGATTGGGACAAGATCTGGTCCTGCAAGCAGAAACCAGACGAACTGGGGGCAGACTTCCACTACAGACTGCGTAAGACCTTCAATGACTACTCCGGGATGGAGGAACCTGCAGCAGTCGACGGGGCCATACCGGACGGTCCGTATGAGCAACACCTGAAGAGCTGCTCATTGAACGGACTCCAGCCTGAAGTGGGGAGATACGTAAAGAAACACCTCATCAGCTGGGAAGCCGCCCGACTCACAGAAATTCTCAGGTACGCCAAAAACGGAGACAAGTTCCAGCGAGAAAAGGAAGAAAAGGAAAAGAAAAAATACAGAGATCCCAAGCTCCAGATGAAAAACACCCTGGCTCGCCTCAGCTCAGCTCCTCATGTGTCCTTGGCAAAACCATTCGATTGGGAGTGGAGACCTTGGGCTGTGGGTTAAACACTGTAGAGCAATTAAATATTGGGTATTAGAAGGGGAATTTCTTTACTCCCCTAGCACACAAATTGCTGTGCTCAGATTGAAAAACAAGTGATAGGGACACGCCAAAAGCTCCCTTACTCTGATGCTCACGAGCCATGTACACAGACTGTTCAGATGATGACACTCACTGCTGAGGCAGATTCTCAATTCTGGTTTGCTTTCAGATTCAAGGGTAAACAATACACCTGGACTCGAATGCCTCAAGGGTATTGTGAATCTCCAGCTATCTATGCGGCAGCATTACAAATTTTCAATTTGAACACGGGTCGACCCTAATCCCATATGTAGATGATCTTTTAGTTTGCTCTCCAAAACTGCTAGCCTGTGAAAATTACACACTTCTCATTTTACAGTATCTGGGCAAGGAATTTTAGTGGTGTAAGGAGGAAGTGATTTTCTTGTGCCACATGTTAAACCCCGAGGGCAAACGGCTTTCAGATCAATCAATCAATCAATTTTATTTTTATACAGCGCTTTTCACATGTTGCCATGTCACAAAGACGCTTTACATAAA
>JAOVYW010074097.1:0-10593 GCA_025775045.1 Hiodon tergisus
TGCGAGAGAGAGAGAGAGAGAGAGAGAGAGAGAGAGAGAGAGAGAGAGAGAGAGAGAGAGAGAGAGAGAGATTACTTCCTTAACGTCTGCGAGGACTTGGTGCGCGGGTGGCGAATCAGTTTATAGTGTGATGGGGCTTTGGCGCAAATCTTGCTGTGGATGGAGCTAACAGTCCCTCGGGCTGAGATATGTGTGATGAAATCTCATTAGTGAAATGTAATGAAAAGGCATTGCAAGGATACATGGATGTTAAAATCAATTTCAGAAATGGATTGGATTTTTCCAGGCTGATTTACCTTGTCTAAAAGACACTGTGTTCTGGGCACTCACCAGTGGGGGTGGTGGGGAGTTGGATGAACAATCCATCATGACAACAATGACATCATTGATACCACACCTGCCAGCCACCTGAATGAGAGAAGGTGTTGATGGTAGAGAAGACGTCAAGAGTGGTCAGCCAAGAGTGGTGACTCCAGTGGTGACCAGTCTTCGATATGCGGAACTCTGTTGCCTTACACTACATACACCCCTACATCACTATAGTGCCATTTCTGACAGTATAGCTTGCCACTAAGGAGTTATTTAGACTTAGTACCTCCCCTGCGTGGGAACCCCTCCACCCCCAGCCCACATCTCGCTGATCTTCATTGATGGATCCGCGGCATTTGTTTGGCATCTCCTCTACAATTATGGTGATTACAGAGAGGAATCATTGCATTGTTCTTCATTCGTTATCAAAGTCTGTATTATTGATCTCAGGCCAATTAATGTTTAATAACTACAATCTCCATCCTGATTGGTCCAGGCACGCCTTTCTGCCCATACACCCCACATATGAACACGTGAAGTAGCCAATAGAAGGGCACGGCAATCTCTCAATGTATTCTGTCTTTATTTTGGGGTCATTTCTGTTCCCCTCCTGGCTCTCCCCATCACTCGGAGGGTAGGATTCATCAAAGCAGCTATCTTCGTTTGTATGCAGCACAGCCTGATCCTTGGCCTGTAGGCAGCAGCCTTCATCTCTGTGGGTCCATGTTTCCCATCCGACCGCATCCTTCACATCTGAACAAAATGAAGCCGGGACTTTAATACTCCATTCAGCCTGCATGGGCCGCCCCAGGCAAGGCAGGGACGCAGAGCCGTTAAACCCAATCAGAAAGGCCGCAGCCAACTCTGCTGCTGTTTCCCTCCGCATAAGAGGGAGTGGGCTGTTTATTCTGTGAGTCCCCAAGGCACACAGCCAGGCATCTGGAAAGAGCAGTACCCACGTTTTGTGCCTGATTTCTGCCATCAACTGCTGGGGACATGCACATGTGTCGACAATGGCTCACTGCAATTAATTGATGAAAGTTAATTTAGTTCTGACCAACAACTTAATGGAGCCTCTAATTCACTCAGTCCTCCACAGATCAACATTACAAATCTCCAGGACCGGTGAAGAGTAGCGGTGGGACTCCAGGAATGTCTACAAAAGTAGCAGACCCCTTTCTCTGAAACGTGTTCTTTATTGAGTGCTCCAACACTGAGCCTAAACGTGTTCGGTAATAAGTGCTCCAACACTGAACCTAAACATGTTCTGTACTGAGTTCTCCAACACTGAGCCTAAACGTGTTCGGTAATAAGTGCTCCAACACTGAACCTAAACATGTTCTGTACTGAGTGCTCCAACACTGAACCTAAACGTGTTCGGTAATAAGTGCTCCAACACTGAGCCTAAACGTGTTCTGTACTGAGTGCTCCAACACTGAGCCTAAACATGTTCTGTACTGAGAGGTCCAACACTGAACCTAAACGTGTTCTTTACTGAGTGCTCCAACACTGAGCCTAAACGTGTTCTGTACTGAATGCTCCAACACTGAGCCTAAACGTGTTCTGTACTGAGTGCTCCAACACTGAGCCTAAACGTGTTCGGTAATAAGTGCTCCAACACTGAGCCTAAACGTGTTCTGTACTGAGTGCTCCAACACTGAGCCTAAACGTGTTCTTTACTGAGTGATCCAACACTGAACCTAAACATGTTCTGTACTGAGTGCTCCAACACTGAGGAGAAACGTGTTCTGTACTGAGTGGTCCAACGCTGAGGAGAAACATGTTCTGTACTGAGAGGTCCAACACTGAGGAGAAACGTGTTCTGTATTGAGTGCTCCAATGCTGAGGAGAAACATGTTCTGTACTGAGAGGTCCAACACTGAACCTAAACGTGTTCTTTATTGAGTGCTCCAATGCTGAGGAGAAACGTGTTCTGTACTGAGAGGTCCAACGCTGAGGAGAAACATGTTCTGTACTGAGAGGTCCAACACTGAGGAGAAACGTGTTCTGTATTGAGTGCTCCAATGCTGAGGAGAAACATGTTCTGTACTGAGAGGTCCAACACTGAACCTAAACGTGTTCTTTATTGAGTGCTCCAATGCTGAGGAGAAACGTGTTCTGTACTGAGAGGTCCAACGCTGAGGGCAAACATGTTTGGTCTTCGCGACTGGTCTCTTCGTGACAGGTTCTACATAATAAGTCTCGACCCAATAGGTTTCTACGCGATTAGTCTCATCGTCATTTTGTCTGTAAATGGCAAAGAAGAGCACTTCCCACGGAAAAAAATTACATTTTCAGTATTGGACTTTAAAACTATACCCAATTGCTTCATTGAGTCATAGACCTAGTTACACAGGAAAACGACACAATACCTCCCTGACAGTACAACAAAAAGCTAAATACAAATTGCCCTAATGATCAATGAGGTAGATTTAGGATGAAAGCAGAAAGAAACATCCAGTCTTCATATAACCAAAGGGTTTGCATAGACTATAAAGATGTATTCAATGTCATGATGTTATTACTTCATGTGAATGAGTAATCTGCAGTAGTTACACGTCACTTTTTATATTATAGTTGGAATTTTTATCAATTTGACGTCTGGTAGAAGACCACGTTTATTGCTAAGTTTATTGGCGTATTACGTTTGTGCTATTATCTAAATTATTGTAGTAATTGCCGCTATTCTCAAGACAGGCGCGTTTGTAAACCGGTGGCTATATTTAGGAAATCTGTAGATTACTATTTACGGATAAAAACAATTCCGCCTTGTGGAACTCATTCTGGAGCCACACCCTCCATCCCTTCGACAACGCCCATAATGGAGCTGATGGACAGCCAAACTGGGGACCGCGCCCAAAGTAAAAGGATCTCTTTGCTTGAGTGTGGTCCCACCAATGGTAACCATACTCAGGTGGCAATAATCAGAGACTTTAAAAGAACCAAACTTGCTGGTTGTGTTTTGGAATTTAAAGGGTTTAATATTGAAATGTGAATATTAGAAAATATGTTTAGGTGATTTCTTTTGAGTTTTTACATCTTTGCTGTTTTTTGTTGATTTGGTTAAAAATGACAATAGAAAGGCGTGAACACAACACCTGTTTCCCTATCTCCCGCGGCTTCTGGAGCCTGCACGCAGCACGCCCCTTACTTCCAGGCGACACAGACACATCTGAGCTTGAACTAAATGCCTCGTCTATATTATATTTACAAGAGTAATCAAATAATCGAGAATACAGTCGCAGCAGTGTCGCAATTGACTGCACCATTTTGTGTTCGTAACGAACATTAAACCGCTTTTCACAAAAAATATATATTTTTGAATATTATGGCCGTCGAGGTCTTTTATTTGACATATCTACAAGGAAATTGATCATTTGTAATTGGTCGTGTAGTTAGAAAAAAATGATCAACCCAATCAATGAAAACCCAAAAGTTGAAAAAAACCCATCGCTGACCGCGGTCCCCAACAGAGGGCGCAGCGGCCGAAGTTTGCCTCGGTCTGTATTGATGGGTGTTTCCTGGTACGCATACTTCAGAGTTTAGAAAGGAACACACCCGGTGACCTCCGAAAGGTTTCAATAAAAAAGGAGAAACATTATCACGAACTCCAGTGCAGGGGAGGCCTGGTCGCCTTTATACAATTATTGGTTTCTTTTCAAACTTTAACAGAAAGTGTTGGGAGATCTAACCGGGTGTTTAGCAAGAAATGTCAATTTCAGAAGAGGGAGACGGATTGCGGCCGCGGTATGGATGTAAGTAGTAGAAAACTTTCTTCTTCAGCGCAGAAAGCGACCTCGCTAGACAGACAGTTGAGTAGGAAGTTGGCTATGAAGAGCGCATGGTTGAAGTGGATGCAAGTAATAGTTGTAACTAACTGAAATGATTCCATTTGGTGGTTGTAAACTTTTAGAAAATTGTTTCCTTTGCTTGCTGACAAATTAATGTTAGAATACTTACAAGCATGCGAGTTTGAAGTAACTATAACATCCTTATGTGATTAATTAATTATTGTTTGACTTCAATATTAAATATAGACGTACGACAGTCCTCATCCGTCAGTCAAGTTTTTTTGCAGTCTTTTGTAGTTATGTGCGGAACGTGCTCTCTTGCAGCAGCCGGTCACTCTTCGCCACCTTGTCTTATCGTCCGTGTTTATATGAACAATTGAAAAAATATTAAAATAAATCTTTAATAACTTATCACAATATGAGTAAATTTTGTTTTACATAAATATCTGGGACTTGTCTATTAAATGTAATATTTTATATTCCTGTAAATTGTGATTTAAGCTATTTCAGGCAGCTTCTAGCAGCATTATGTATTTTTGGTGATGAGATGCTTCAGTTGTGGATGTTTGTGTAATTATCAGGTAGTTTGCATAAATGCATGGAATTGAGTCAGCATGGGCGTTTTTGATTTTGGTTTGGTAAAATCAGGCTAATGCAGTGAGCTCACCTCCTGTTTTATCTCCTCAAGGAATCCACCCTAACGAGTTATCTTATCGTCATCTGTGTTATGCAGGCTCTTCACTGAGGACTGAGGCATAGGCTATCTCCCTGAGAATACTCCTTGAATGAAATGTTTAAATCCACTGCTTGCATCTAATGCAGAATTACTACTTTATGCTGCCCTAAATTTACAGATGAGTAAAATACATACGTTATGTTTCAGACTGTAGATGGGCTTTAGGGTTTACACATTTTTCCGCTCCTAGGCCTCTATAGTTTTAATGGTGAAGACGAACTGTCGGCTATTTCTATAGAGCTGCAATGCGTGGCAGGCTTTTAAAGAAAACTTAAATTTTCATTGACCCTGACCTTTAAAAAGTATTTCTTCTCGGTTTTTTAAATGTGCCAGTTTGGAGGTTGTGGTGTTTCCTAAATAATTCTCCATGACATTTGATCTGCAGAAGATCAGATGTGAGGACTGCCCCAAATCAGTGGGATATTAAAGTACTTATGATCTTGTCCTTGTGCTTGATCTCAAACACCGGCATCAAGTTTCAGTAACTCTTCTATCCTACAAAAATTAGCCTTCTAGGCTTTTACACCGTGTTTAATGAATCTCACTACCCCTCAATTGCTGTGAATGAGGTGTGCCGACCGTTGACATTTAGTAGAGCTTAGTGAATTTTCCTTGTATGTGAAAGGAGAGTAAAGAAAGCTGGAGGGGACGAACGCCCAGTGGGTTACATAACATGTAAACATCTAGTGCGTCAGACACCAGGAACTAATGGCTGCTTCAACCCTCTTTTACTTTGATGTAAATTTGCTATGAAATTTGAATTTATGTGTGGTGACTCTGAAATTGCTAAGTCGAACATTAAAGCAACAACATCACTGATTAGAGTGGAAGTGAGCAGCAGAGCTCAACTTGCTGTGTGCCAAAGTAATTCTAAAAACTAGCCATTTATTAAAATAAAAAAAAGAAACTCGCCATGGTGTCTGTTTGTGAAGTTGCCCGTGTGTTGTCCTTCTAGGCAGCCGGGCAGCCAACCTCCTTGGGCAGCAGTTTACACTGCTACAGTGTGTCAGTCCCTAAGGCTAAAGCGCGTGTCTGTGTGTTTCTTCCAGCGGTCCTGGACAATGTGGATCGCCTCACTGCAGAGGAGATGGATGAACAGCGACAGCAGAACATGGCGTATGAGTACCTGTGCCACCTGGAGGAGGCCAAGCGGTAAGCTGGGGGAGAGGGGGTGGGGAAGTGTTACACTGAGTGGGTGGGCCCACATCGCGGTCCTATGGGAATGTTACACTGAGTGGGTGGGCCCACATCGCGGTCCTACGGGAATGTTACACTGAGTGGGTGGGCCCACATCGCGGTCCTACGGGAATGTTACACTGAGTGGGTGGGCCCACGTCGCGGTCCTACGGGAATGTTTCACTGAGTGGGCGGGCCCGCATCGCGGGAAAGTGTTACACTGAAGGGGTGGAGCTGGTGCCCCAGATGTAAGTGTTACTGTTGGATAGAATGTGGCAGAATGGCAGTGGTGGGACCAAGATGGCTGTCTTGCCCTCTTTTCTCGACAGAAGCAGTCGGGCTCCTCATCAGAGGCCACTGGAAACAGCAGCTGCATCTCATTGGTTCTCCTCAGTCATAGTTTTTCCTCCTGGAGCGACTATCAGCTTCATGTTACCTGTCAGGGTTGTTGATGGTTGACCGATCTTTGACCTCATGTTTATTTTTTTAGTTAACGGAATGCATTGGTGCGCCTTAGTTTGCTTCTGGCTGCATGACTTTCTGCGTGGCTTTCTGCACGTTTCTGAGTTTTTCAAATGAATTTTCTTCTAGAATCACATTTTTGGAGAAGGAGATGTCTGTGTGTAGTGGTAAGACTGAACTGTGAGGAAGATTCCTAATAGTCTCACCCAGACAAATCAACGAGCCCCTCACTACCCTATCAACTGTACCTTTCTGGGTTGTCTAGTTCAACTGACAAAGCAAAAAGTTAATCTAGACAAAAAAAAATCTTTACTTGGCAATATCGCAGGTTTGTTGGACAATGTTGTGACAGTTTGCAGGATCCCCCGCATGAGAGGAGCAGACAACAGGAAGTGACTCCGTGCTGTTGTGGGCATTTCGCACGGTTTCTTTGGAGACCCTGGGTCATCATGGAAACGGGTTGTGGTATCTGTCAGTGTGTTCGGGGAGGGAGGAGGGGTGTAATCTCAGCTAAACTGTATGCACTTTCACCCCATCCCCATCAGGGGCGACTCCCATCCCAATATTTTAGCTTGATTTTGGATAGGACTATAATTTGACCTGCATCACCATTTAGATTCAGGACTGGTGTAGGTTCAGGAAGTGCTGGCCCAGAGTGATATAGACTTTTAGTTGTTTTTATTATAACCGGCATTATAATATAATCTAATACTCAATTTACTACAGCTGGTATTTCCACAGCATGCTTGTGTGCTTTACGGGCATCATACATACATGTATGTGAGTAGTATATCTGCTGACCGAGGGGCCGTACAGGCTCCCTGCTAGTATTTATTTTTTATACTTTGATCATTGAGTCAATCCTCCAGAAGATTAGATCTTGTTATCTCGATGTGTGGACCTTGGAGACACCTCCTCAGATAGGGCACCTGCTGAGTCGAGACCCAGGACAGTGTTGCTCTGTTGGACAGCTGGATGGCCGGGTACGGCACTTGTCCGATGGATACTGGGCTTTAGGTTATGGATGGACCGGTGGTCTGGTGTGTGGGATTCTGTGAATGGTGCTCCCATCATGCAGCAGGCCACAGGGTGTGATTGCTTGGAAAAGCGGATATTGGGAGCGTGATCACGGTCGAGGGCACAGGTGGTATTCTGACATAGCCGAAGAGAATGCAGAAACTGAATGTTCAGGGTGAGCCTCACCCTCTTTCTCTGATGCCAAGGCCAGATTCCTTGCATGTGTCACATTCCCCCATTGTTAACTCAGACACTTGAGGCAGGAATCCAACTTAGGACCTTCACTTCTGGACTGTAAGTGTTCATCAGAGTCTTGCTGTCTAGTTGGGTGTTGCTGACAAACTATGGGAACAAGCCCAGAAAACTGTCTGTTGGGCACTTTGGAGCAGAGCAGCGTCGGAGCTGAGGCTGAGGCAGAAGCAGAGCGGCGTCGGAGCTGAGGCAGATGGGCGTGGGGTTTGAGGCAGATGGGCGTGGGGTTTGAGGCAGATGTGGGTGGGGTTTGAGGCAGATGTGGGTGGGGTTTGAGGCAGATGTGGGTGGGGTTTGAGGCAGAGGGGGGTGGGGTTTGAGGCAGAGGGGGGTGGGGGTTGAGGCAGAGTGTGGCGTGCCTGCCCACCTGCCACGCCCCCATTCAGAGCTGTTTACTCTGGGCCAGCCGTTTGCCTTGCCCTGCAATTTCCAGTTGAGCCAGGGTTGTGTAAGCCTCTGCTCGATGTGGAGGATCAGGGCTTTATTGTGTTGAGTAAATGGACTGCACTGTGTGTGGGTGTTTGATCAATAAGAGTGGATGTAGCTTTGACTGTGATGCAGAACTCCAGTCCATTGTCACGGAACCGGCTTTTCCAGTGCTGGAGCAGAGGCAGTCACAAGTCCAGGCCTGTCTCTAATAACGGTTACCAACTGGAGAGTTTCACATGCTAGGTGCACACTGAAGGGCAGAGCTGAGATGCATAAGGACACCTGCCAGGAACATTCTGACACCCCTGGTGTAAAAGCTTAGAGGTATGAGAAACTGGGAGATGTGGAGGAACAGCTCGGCTATGGCTCAGCTGACCTTCCTTTAAAATTAAAATTTTAAAATATAAAAATCTCTGGTCTTGCATCAAAACCTACTACTGCCAGAGGGGTTTTCAATGCAATGCAATTGCGTCATTAACAGACAGAGATATTTAAACACATCTTCTCACGCACACAGGTGCCATGTGACCTGCAAAGTCACCACTGAAAAACCAGTGAGGCTCAGACTGAGCATGAGCCATGCAAAGCTTAATGTGGCAGATGGGAACATACCGAAGACTTTCCAACCCCACCCCAGTGCTGTTTTATATGCTTGTTATCATTTGATGTGTTAGCTTTTTATCTTAATGGAGGCTCTCTTAGACAGTGAAAGTGTGGAATTTCAGTTTAGGCTTGGGATGTTTTAATGTCACTTCATTCTACTTCAGTATCATTAAACTGAAGGGGCAAAGGGCAGTATTTACCGGCAGGCAGGATGCAAGGCTGGAGGAAGTCCGTGCACTCTGGAGGTTATCGTCATAGCCTCTCTACACGTTTCTCTTGGCTCTCAGTATGCTCTCTCCGGTCATCTCCCATTCTCTCTTTCCTTCAGGTGGATGGAGGCATGCCTAGGTGAGGAACTGCCCCCCACCACAGAGCTGGAAGAAGGGCTCCGGAATGGTGTGTATCTGGCCAAGCTAGGCAACTTCTTTGCCCCCAGTGTCGTCTCCGTCAGGAAGATCTACGACCGCGAGCAAACGCGCTACAAGGTAAGGTGAAGCAAAGCGGTGGATTTATGTCCAGTCAGGAAAAAACCAGTCCTCTGGCGTTATCCTCCAACTTTTTTCTTGTCATCCTGCAGGCCACAGGGCTTCACTTCAGACACACAGACAACGTGATTCAGTGGCTGAACGCAATGGCGGAGAAAGGACTGCCCAAGGTGAGTGAGACACCGAGTCTACCCAGTCACTGTAAAGTGATGAGCGGTTAATTCACTCTCATTACAGTAAAGCAACCTCAATCCTCTCCATCAGATCACTGACCCCGAGTGTCCTTCCTTTCAGATCACTGACCCAGAGTGTCCTTTCTTTCAGATTTTCTATCCCGAAACAACTGATATCTACGACAGGAAGAACATGCCTCGCTGTATTTACTGCATTCATGCCCTCAGGTACCTGTTTCTATGGATAAAGCATATAGTCTCTCACAGAGCTGTGTCGCTATGGCTAATGGATTTAGTCTCTCTGGTACCTGTGTTTCTATGGATGCCACATATAGTCTCTCAGGTCGTTATGGCTAACCCATATAGTCTCTTAGGTAGCTGTGTCGCTATGGCTACCGCATATAATCTCTCTGGTAGTTGTGTTGCTATGGATACCACATACAAAGCTGTGTCCCTGAATCCTCTTTTAGTATTTTATACATATTTTCTTTGAGTCACATTTTTCTGAATGGATGTCTTCAATTTGCTATGATGATGTGGCTTCTGGGACAAAAGCAAAATAAACCAAACATTGGGGTGAACTTTGTGAACCTTGCCCTCTGCACTCCCTCCGCCTACATTTGGGGCCCTTCATACTCACCCAGCCCACACAGATAGTGGTGCCTGTGTATGGGTGTCACTGTAAGTTGTAAAAGCTGTGTATCTCTAAGCTTCCTGTCCCTGTCTAACCTCGCTTTCCCATCCCCAGCCTCTACCTGTTCAAACTTGGCCTTGCTCCCCAGATCCAGGACCTCTACGGCAAGGTGGCTTTCACAGGTGAGAAGGCTGAGTGGCTTTGCTGTGGCGTCTGTGGGTCCTCGGGGGACGTGAACAGCTAGGGAAACTATCCCTGTGGGGGTGCGTGAGAGCGCATGTGTGAGAATGTATGCACTCTTGGTTGCCATTAGGGATTTTATTAATTCTACCACATAAACATACACACACCTGTGTTATTCCCCTCCCCTTCTCTCTCCACAGAGGAAGAGATTAACAACATGAAGATTGAACTGGAGAAGTATGGAATTCAAATGCCTGCCTTCAGCAAGATTGGTGGGATCCTGGCCAATGAGCTGTCTGTGGACGAAGCAGCCCGTGAGTGCTGTCTACAGGAGGGCAGGAAG
>JAOVYW010074098.1:8163-15663 GCA_025775045.1 Hiodon tergisus
GTGCCCACTAGGCGCTGTGCTACCCCGGGGGTTGATCTGACGTGCCCACTAGGCGCTGTGCTACCCCGGGGGTTGATCTGACGTGCCCACTAGGCGCTGTGCTACCCCGGGGGTTGATTTTTGGGTGGGTTGCCAGCTTGTCTATGCGGCCTTCACGGGGTACTGGCTGAAAAGGGTAACCAAGAGAGGGTGGTGTGGACTAATACAGCCGTGCACTGTGGGAATTCTTCTGTGACCTTTAACCTTTCTCCTCTCTCGTTTGTTCCGGCTAGTTTCCTGGCGCTCGGGGAGATTTGGCGGGCCTCGCGTGTGCTTCCTGTCTGAGTAAACCAGCCTTTCAAGCTCTACTTGGGAAATACGGCCAATACACTGTGGACCTCTGCGCTCTTGTTTTCTCCTGCTTATTTTCTGTATCTGGTGCGCCCTGCACGTTTATTTTCCTGGAAGCGGCCCCGCCGTACTTTGGGGATCCCCCTGAAGACCAACGCCCTGTAGCACACTCAGCAGTCCTTGCTAACTCAAGTTGTTACGAACCAGCCAGCCTGCCATTGGGGAAGGCAAGGTAAAACCATAAAAAAGGGGGTTTCTCTGAAAAGTTTTTCGGATGATCGTCCGTTGGCGCCAGCTTTGCTGTGGTGCTTAATGAGCGCTGGGGCGTCCTGCTGTAACTCCTGAGCATATTTCAGGAATAAAACGTACAGTCATGTCCGCTGCTTCTCTCCCTGGGCTCGTGCGCTAGCGTTCCTCATTAAGATTCGGTCTGCGAGTGCCGCTTCTAAGCATTGCACGCTGCCCATTATTATTTCATGATCAATTGGGCCGGCTTGAATTTCGAAAGGCGCTCGGTCCGAGTTTTAAAATTCAGCCCAACCCTGGCTGGCTCTCATTGTAGCCACTGCGGTAATGACTCCCATCTGCTGTTTTTAAGGATGCGCCCCGCCCCGCCCCGCGTGCCCCCGACCTCGCTCTCCTGACGTCCGCTTCAGATTTAGGTTGGTTCTCTCTCGTTCCGCTCTCGCACGTGGAATTCTGATGAGGGTCGATCGCTCTTACTCGCCCCCGCGTCTCGCGCCCGGACTATGTGAAATTCGGGGGGGGGGGGCGCTTCTCAGGCTTTTCTGGGTTGTTAATCTCTTGGAAACTTATTCTTATACTCTTATTCCACTGCATTGTTTCACTCAGCGCCTGTTCGCTTCTCCTGCGCATTCGCGCTTTTGAGCGTGACGCGGCATCAAAGAGGCCCGCTCCGTCATTTAGTACTCTACTTCCCTCGATGCTGAACTGTCTGTGCAAATGTCGCGTTTTGTGTATAAACCCCCAAGTGTGATTTCTCTCTAAGCCCTTGCCAGATTGGGCCTACTTTGATTGAATGCCCATTAAGTATCTTCTATGTCACTATCTTCTTCTGTCGCTATCTTCTATGTGAAGTGTAGCGTCTGTTCCGGAAGCCTCTTTATACCGTGGACCACCCCATTATAGGGCTAAACCTCCATGCCGTCTGTCGACCCCTCTTCCGTTGTTAGAATAGCGTGTTATTTAGACATCGGGTAATGGTCGACAAAATGCGGTGTTCCGGCATCCCGAGGTATTGATTGGCGGACGCAGGGCCGTCCTACCTTGCCATTCAGCCGTGCCCTCGGAACGCAGTTCATCGCACTGGAGCGTTGTCAAGGAGACCCAGGGAGCTGCCGAAGTTGTTTTACTACGGTAATGGCAGCTGTCGTTGTGGGTGAATATTTAGTATAAATCTGAAGTTACAGATATAAGTCCTGTCATTTTCTTTGACCATATCCTGCCTGCCTTCCTGCTGGTGTTCGCCGACGGCTCGTTCCCCCGCTGAGCGAACGGGCGAGTGTGTTTAATCGGGCCTTGCCGTTCACCACTGTTATTCTCCTCGTTACCGCGGAGGAGACCATGGCACTTTGCGGGCTGTATTCGCTGTGACGTTTATACGATTACACAGCTGTGTTCAGGTTAAGTACCGTGCTCAAGGGTACAGCGGCTGGGGTTGAACCAGCAACCTTTCGCCGGTCACCTTAACCGCTACGCCACCAGATCACATTTCGGGTACGTGCATACGCAGTAGCAATTTTTATATTACCATTGGGTTTATGTCAATAGCTACGCAAGATGTGTGCTGTAAAGGCTTGTAAAAGAGTGCTTGTAAATTGAGTGTTTACGTAAAAATGATGACTCAATTTCACTTTTTAAAATTTGCCCGACAATGTTTTGTCACTTGTAATGATCATAGAATTTAAAGCAATAGCTCAAAACATTGCCAGCCTGAAGCAACCCAAAATTTTGTTTCGTTAAGTTTATTTTGGAAATTTTACTAACCTGAAAATTAACGCAGGTGTTTTTTCAACTTTTTATTTTTAGTAAATGCTTTCATTTGACTTATAAACAGTATAAAATACACAATATTGCACATAATAAATCAATTGCACTTCTTTATGGTACAGATAAACATCTATGTTTCTTTATGCTACAGTAGAATAATTTTGAGTGTGGAAACATTCATATACAAGGAGTGTTCACGTAGTCGACTGAAAGCCAATGCTAATTGCTAATTGCTAATTGTTCTGTGATAATTGGGATGATTGCCAGTTGTTCTAAGCAGTATTTTAGTGTAGATTGTGTTTATGGTGGAGAATGGACTTGTGTTTTATGCCCTTTTTTAACACTTTGGCACGTAAATCTCTTTTGGGCAGCGTTTTTGGCTTCATTTACTATTGGAACCGTCTGTCCTGCAAGCTGTTGGCTTGATATTGTTTTTATTAAACATGGGCAGCTAGCCCGTTCTTTAAATACTCTTAGCCCTGTTGGATTCTGTAGGACATTTAGGAATCTTCTCACTGGAGACCAAAGTAAAGCAGACCTAGGGTGGTTAAGCGAGAGGGTTGTAAAGTGAAACTGAAATGCGAGGCTAAACGCTAACCGTTAACGAACAGTCACTGTTCGTGCTGATGGTTGGGCCAACTGGAATTTCTGACGAACTGAGTCTCTGTAGAGGTCACAGAATCCTGGATTTAAAATTCAAGTCAATTAAAAACGCAATGTTCTCTACTTCTGAATTTGCAGGAGTCCTTTTAAGCGGCTGGTACTTTTGCGTTACTCAATGCTACAATCACAGTAAACTTATATTTATATATTTTTTTTATTATTTGGACATTTTGAAGAGCTGAAATTGTAGTAAGATTACAGAGAATAGTGGGGTGTAAATAAAAATATATATTTTAAGAAGCCTAAATGCGGTGGTTTGTTGCCTAGGAAGATGAGCTCACACTATCCACTCGACACACTTTGATTGGCTGGATTTAAATTGGTTGGATTAAAATGCTCCTGTCTGCTTGAGAACTCGAAAACTTAAGTACCAAAACTAAAGCCTGGTTTCTCTCGTGTTTTTCCTGCTCCACGACGTTCCTCTATACCAAAACGCCGCGGTTTAGAAATGGTTGTTCCTTCTTACTGCACCGTAATATCCCCTAAGTGAGATATGAATTCAAATATTAATCTAGGAAATCACACTGAGATGCCTAACTTAACACATAATAATATAAAACGACAGCCTTATGATCAATTTAGCAAATTACCGTCAAAAGCGGCAAAGTCAAGGAGCTGTGGAGATGCGTGGCGTCGATGGGTTCCAGCTTTGTGAAAAGGTTTCCCCCTTTTTCCTTCCTTGATCCATTGATTGAAAAGAGGTCTTTCAGTGGATCTCCTTGGAACAGTCCAGAGGCATCCCGGTAATTCTTCCTTTCTTTTTAATGCGGGCGCACAAAGTCCACGATGAAGTCAACGCTAGTGATAACACTAGCGCTAATTCCTCGCGTCGCACTGTCCTCCAAAATGTTCACTTTGGAGTGAGTGAGTGAGTGTGTGTATAAATGCATCCTGAAATTTTTTTTTTTTTTTTTATAAATTGTGCTTTTCCCTACTTGCTCCCCAACTTAGTTTTGTAGAGGAATAAGCCTTTGACAGTACCTTGAGATTCCCAATTTAGTACATCCATCCAGGGTCCCCCCAGAAAAAATCTCAACCGCTCAATAAGAAAAGTGACCAGATGATTTGCTGAGCTTATAAAATCATTGAATTTCACTCCATATGCATGAATTTAAAAAGTGAATAAAGGGACGGGTAAATCCAATTTTGCTTCTCACCTCGCTCATCTGCAAATAAATTGACACGTCATGCGCCGCTCTGGAGATGAGTTGAGAATATTTTTGAATCCTTTTTGGTAGGCCTTACAAAAAGATAAAATAAAAAAATAAAAATAAAATGGGCCAAACGCAGGTTATATTGGCTTATGCGTGGATTTTGGGCGCGCTTGCCTGCTTGGTACCCCGGGCACTAACTGAAGTCAGTGATGAGGGGCGTAGAAAAAAACGGTCAAGCCATTCTTACTGGGAACAAGGAATCCAAGAGGGACGCCAGCTCGTTTTAGTTTTTTAGTTTTTAATTTTTTTCATAGAAACCAGAGTTTCCAGCGGGTGTGCTTCTTGGATTCTGTTTTGGACTTGCGCTTGGGGGTGGAGGTGAAAGCCTCCTGTGGGTAAGTCAGAGACTGGAAGGGTGGGTCTTCTGTGGGACACAGCTTCTTCATCAGGGGCTGTAGCTTCTCCTCCTGCTGTTTGAAGTCCAGCTCCACACTGTAACACAAAGGCACACTGAGAACCCGCGTTCGCCCCGCCGCGGAACCCGGGAATCGGCCCGTACTCGCTCGTCTTGAAATTCCAGCACCTTAAACGGCACGGAATACAGCCGTTCACGGGTTTAGAATGGCGGAGATTTGAAAGGTGAAATGGATTCGGTGGGTGTGATTGTTTTCAAGGCGTACCGCGCCGCGTGAAGCTGTGTCGTTCTCACACCGACGGCTCTCTAAATAGTATTCAGTACTTAATTTAATAGCCATTGTTTATTTGCCACTGGCATTTACACAGCTTGGGTGTTGATATAGGTCTGTGTATACACGTTTCTGCTGCACCAAGTTTCAGCAAGTCAAAAGAGGAGAGCGGTTTTGGTGTCATGGGGGTGTGGGGTGGATGATAATAATCAAGTTTACATGCATGAATCTGTCTCTGAGATTCATATAACCACTGTCCAAATTGAGTCTGAAACTGGAGTAGAAAAGTTCAATGGTGTTTAATGTTGATATGATTTCAGTTGACTAACGTTTTGGCTTAACCTAATTCTAGTGTGTGTGGTTAACTTACTTCAACTTTGGAATAGAGTTGAAAATCAAACCTTTAGGTGATTAAATTATTCATTGGTGCGTTTAGTTTTACACGTTTTTATGTGCTTTTAAATGCTGACGTCTAGCTGCCCTCCGAGTCGATCAAAATTTTCTAAAATAATTTACATTTAAACTCAAAGCAGAAGTTATACCCAAATTGCTGGGTTTGGGCAGATTTTTTCCTCTGGAAAACCATGCATATTAACCTGGTTATTAAGTACAACTCGTATCTATTCCATTAGTCCGTCGTTCAATTGACATTTCAGTTAACGTCAGAATTTTATTTCCCAGAAGCCCTCTGAGGGCAACAGTGGTACAGAATACTCGAATGGTATCTCCACTGACACTCTAGGTTGCTTTCTTAAATGTGTTTAACTGGTCCGGTGTTCGCACTGCAGGAAAAAACGCGCCTCACCTCTCCTGGTGAAATGTGACCTCGTGGGCCCGCCCCGCCCCGGCCTGGCCTGGCCCGCCCCGTCGCTATAGGGGTGGTACCATTAGTCCAGTGTCTGCCTTCTGCGGCAGACATCATTTCTGCTCGGCCAATTGTAATCAGTGCTGTAATGTGCGAGTGCACTGAACGCTGCAGGTTATAGAACTCAACGTGGTTTCACCAACTCTCAGGCCGTCAGTCGTGTGAATGGAATGAGCACATTCTGAGAATTCCATCCGGAGAATGGCACAGTAATGCCAATCAGGGTGCAATTAATCATCGACGGCAAGCCCCCCCTCGCGCACACACACACACGCACACACTCTGCACACAAACACTTACGTACGCGCACACAAACACGTACACAGGCTACCGGAGGGGGCGGGCACTGATTAACTGCTGATATGGGCAGATTTGGCAGCCCGCTGGCTGGTACTACCTTGCGTGCGATTTCAGATTGAATAAACCAGGTGAATGGAATGAGTTAGCCTGCGTGATATACTCTGCCTGTATAAGCTCTCCAGTATTTCCTGAATGAGATTGTTTGATGGAAGCGACAGAATGGAATTTTACTCATTTCAGCTTTTGGATTACTGTTCCTGAACGAACTTTTTGCAGCTTGAATATCTGTAGATGGCAGAAAGTATCAGAAGTGAAGCCACAGAGTGGCAGTGACCTCTGTAAAAGCGCAGGTGTGTGTCTGTGCCTGTCCTGAAAAGTATTGATGAACTGCCGTCAGTATTTGCATCAGGGCAACAGTGGTAACCCGTCAAGGATCTTGATGTCCGACACCAATAAGATCTGTTTTAGCCGTTCAATTTCAGGATTTTCACCTATTTAAAAATAAATGGGTATATTTTTATTATGAATATTTAAATAATTGAACTTTGACTCTGACTAATAAAATAACGAGATTCTGTAGCATCTATTGAATAATGATGGGGATGCTCTGTGATTTGCCCCTCTGTGTCGAGTGTCGGCAAGAAGGCACGGCACAGCGTAGGCAGTTATTAAGGAATTAATCACTCCGCAGAAGCATGTGATTACGCTGTAATCAATTCGGCTACGCGGGAACTGTGCGAGGACGGCCACGGAAAGTGCCGGAATCACGGATAATACCGGTAACGGTTTGGGTCTGACTGGTGGCCGGCGCGGGCCGTCTCGAGGCTGCCACTGTTTAAACACCGTCGGGAGCTTTGGGGGTCCCAGGCTTTGAGTTTTCGATGTTCTCGGCTGCGCCCCCTGTGGGGGGCGGAGAATGCCGAGCCTTTTGGTACTCTGCCATGGCGGTGCCGGAACAGGACTTTAAAGGTCTGCGAGTTACGACTCCAAGGAGGGGTACGCGCTTAGCAAAGTATTGAAGCTGAGCGGTAAACAATAAGATTGCAGATGTTTCGGAGCCCACGTTTTTCGGAGCCCATGTTTCGGAGATGCAGATTGAGGCATTTTTAATTGGATTAACAGGTCTGATCAGTATGAGTGTCTGAGTGTCTGATGAGCAACAGAATAATATCGTTAAGTAGGTTTTGGATGCTCTATTCAAAATCACTAAATATGCTGACCTAGCTACAGACTAATC
This sequence comes from Hiodon tergisus, assembly GCA_025775045.1. Lineage (NCBI taxonomy): Eukaryota > Metazoa > Chordata > Actinopteri > Hiodontiformes > Hiodontidae > Hiodon > Hiodon tergisus. The sequence continues at coordinate 15,409 of JAOVYW010074098.1, forward strand.
ATATAATGGCTAAGACAACATATTATGGTTAATTTACCAGTATTGTGCTCGTAATTATATATCACAGTCCTCTAAATGAGCATGGTTGTAATTTCAATGTGTGACATGACACATGGTTTTTTAATTAATTTTTTATTTAATTATTTTTTTAAACCAAGCCTAGGTCTAGCTCAATTACTCAAGGGTTCCACTTAAAAAAAATATATATATATTTTATTTAATATGCAGGTTGTTTTGAAGTTCTCTACCACATAG
>JAOVYW010074100.1:0-12500 GCA_025775045.1 Hiodon tergisus
CACTACTCCAGACCCCCCCCCCCCAAAATTATACATCTGTAAAATTAAGTTACATTTTTGTAAACTTTAGACATTACCATGAGGTCGAGACAATTTAAATTACTATACAAAATGCCTCAGAGCTGGTTAGTGCAATTAGTCTGAAGGAGAATTACATGCTAGTCATAGTATGTGACGATATTTTGTCAAACTAAGGAATATGTCATTTTTCAAGCAATTTATGGTACAGAATGTGGACATGCTCCTAGGTAAAATACTTTTAGCGCCCTCTGGTGGTTATACTGCAGCTGAGCTATCCACATTTTGTACATTTCATCTTTTTTTTTAAAAGGGGGGAAGAGGAAAACCATGGACACTTCAGTAGCTCACTGACCCAGCCCCACATAGGCTAATAGATGTAAGTGTAACCATTCCCATTTTTCACACCTCCACGCTGAACCTGGAAACCGGAGACGAGGAAAAGTATTTCCACTTGGAAATAACTGACTTACCCCAGGTAAAAACCAAGAAGCACTGCAATTTCAGACAAGCCATGGATGACCTCTAAATTTGACTGGGTGAAAGCTTACCTTTGGTTGGTCACCTTCACATGCCTGCTCAGTCAGGTTGGCTGTCTGACCCTGCCCATCAGCCTCAGACTCCGCCTCCTCCTCGTCCACCTCATGAATGGTGGGCGTGACCTCCGAGGGCGGCATGGAGGTCTTCTTGTTCTTACGCCTTCTTTTCCTGCGCCTGTCGGCACTCTGCACCCGTCTACGGAAGTGCATTGTAGCCGGCAGGTGGGTGGACAGGGGGTGGTGGGTGTGATGTAACCTGTGCCGGTGGTCTATAGGAAACGAGACAGGATCCAGACCCTGGAGTAAGGTCCGCACCCATCAAACCCAGCCCTGAGTGTTTCGCCTCACCACCTAACCACACACCGCTGACATTCGAGACAACTTTTATCCCTTACCCCCTCCTTACTCACTGGGACTTTCTGCTCGAGTGACTGGCATGAAGTCCAAAAGATCAGGTTTAAAGATTTTAAAGTCACTTCAAAAACACTCCCAAATTACAGTAATAACTTGTTCAGGCACGTTCAACGTGCACATAAATGAGCAGTGCAGATTCTAAAAGTGCAGATTTGGGCACCGTGAATTAACTATGAGTATACGCCTGTCATTCTTCAGTGGCATAAATGCAACCAGGTTAACAAACGGTGAGATACTCACACTCGAAATCCTTCTCACTGAAGCTGCGGCCCATTTTGTCAACATCAGCGGACTCAGAGATGATGTCGCCAAACCTCTCCACAGACAGGGCCTTCTCCCAGTCCTCTTCCTCCTGTCCATCAGGGGAGTCTTTCTTCTGATCAGACAGAACCTAAGGCCACAAGAGGAGCAATCATAATGTGTCCACCATCATAGACGGCCTTTGAACAGTCTTATCCCAATACCATCCCTTGCAGAGGATCTAGAAGGACAGACTCCTGAAACAGGCCTGAATCCAAATAAGAGATGGAGCCTCAGTCATGAAGGGATGGTGAACGATATGTACTTGCAGGGACGATGTTGGATAGGGCAGGCATTCACTAAGGAAATGTCTGGAGCCCAACCCCTCTCCGACATCCACCCTGGCTGATTGTGACGCTGTAGGCCCATGTAGGGCTATGACCTCAAGGGAGACGTCTCTTTCCGCTCACTTCCCCCGAGACAGTCTTTCGTCTGGGCTTTGAAGCAGGTGCCGGCAGCCAGCATGCAGGGTGGACAGTGGTGATGGCAGGACTTTGGTCACAAGGTGTCAGGATCAGCTGCAGTGAATCTCATTCCCCAACAGGAGGGATCAACACTGTACAGTATAGTCTGTGTATTCTACCGAAGTGTCATCCTGCCAACTAACACTTATCCGTCACAAACACCAAGTTTACATTTGTCAACCAGATGCTAAATGGCTAATTTACTAACTAATTTAATCAGTCATCTGATTTTTTATTAGGTAGTGTCTGGGTGTCACAATGAAACTTCCACTTTGCAATTGTTGAGTAGAATATGATCAGTTGTTATCAGAGCTTTATAGTTTTTATCACAGGGCTACTGTGCATGTACTGCGTGGTCTTTATTGCTTTGTCATCACCTGATTTCTAGTACCTGATGAAGGAACCTCACAGAGGTATTCTGGAGCCATGGGGACAATTATTGCTGTAGCACACTAATGGAGACCATTCAGTTCAATCATGTGACTTGTTGAACTTTGTGCCCTTTGATAACATTTTGGTTGCCAGGGCAAATAGGCTAAACACTAATGCAAACGAGACTTTTCAACTTTTAATTCTGATTCATTATTTATAGTCTTTTTCCATTAGTTTTCGGCTGAGACTGCGTGAAGTATGTTGCTTTATTTATTTGATACAGTTCCATGCCTGAAAGCTTTAAAGTAACGAAGCATGAACACATTTGCAAGGAACTGTGTTCAGAGATAATAAGTCCTGCATGTATAAGGGTATGAGAGGATAATTAACCTGATTAAACTGATGTCCAAACATGAGAAAAGAGGGAAATGTGGATGGCACAAGAGGTCTGTAATTAAAGGGACAAAGTCATCTTTGTTGAAATTGTCACACTGCTTTTGCATGAATTAATGAAGACAACATTTCATTAGGCATGCACTGTCGCTCGTACTTGTGTTTCTGCGCTTTCATCCTTATTCAAATTTCAGCTACAAGTGAGCCCCCTTGTAATAAGTATTTGCATGGAAAATCACCTGTGTACCGTACAAAGTGGCAGTGAAGACTTCTGTGCACATCGCAGAAACAGTGCAAATACCTGTAGAGCTGCTGTAGTTTGTGGATCTGAAAATCCGTGACAGTAGCACAGACATAGTGTCTCGTACTCATTGTGTTTGACATCGAAAGGCCAGACTTACACATGCCAGATAATAAGCATGCATAACTTTCATCAGGCAGAGAAATACATTGTACAACTCCCAATTTCTGACCATCCCAGGATTGTCTGAGGCGTGACACATCTCATAAACTCTGATCCCCAGAATCTTCTGACCTTCCCAGGATTGTCTGAGACGTGACACATCTCATAAACTCTGATGCCCAGAATCTTCTGACCTTCCCAGGGTTATCTGAGACATGACATATACTCTCGGTTCCCCCAGAAACATCTTTTAAAAACATAAAAATGCACCAAACTCCTCCACATTTTGGCCGGAGATCCCCCGTATGAAACATTAATGGGCCTGCCAGAGCCTGCTTGTCTTCTTCAGTGCAGAGAGGAACATCGAGGTGGAGCCACATCTTACTTCCCTAAGTCCCGAGAGACAGGACGGGACTGTACCGCTTACATTCTCCACAGGTCTACCGAAGCACGAGACAAGCTCCTCGTTCACGCAAGCCGGGAAGTTAGACCCTAACCCTAACCCTAACACTAACCCTAACACTACAAAGGTCGTGTGAGAAGAAGCAGCTGCTCAGTGCACACGTGAGAGATGAACAGAGAGGGGGATGAGAGGGAAACCAGTGCAGATGGGCCGATGTGTTTGCTCCACTGCAGATTAAACTACAGATAAAGTTACACACGTCAGCCGCCAGCTCACGTGCGCTGACGTGCTCTTTCTGCCCGATCTTAACTTGAGGGAGGGAAGATAAGCGTACCTTTGGGATTCATCTGTCTGTGCGGATTTCAGCAAAAAAAATGCCATGATTTTGTCAATTTAGGAATAAAAAAAGACAAAAACGTTGCATGTTCATGGTGCACGTTTGGGGAAAATGTTCATGGTGGATGTTCGCTGAGCATGCTCACGGTGCACGCATCAGCTTTCAGTTCCCTCCCTGCCAGGCTCCAGGTGCCCTGGACTCACCATTGTCACCAGGTGAATAAGCTGTGCTTTACCTTTTTCATCACATCTGAAACATTCGGGCAAAAAAAAAACACCTGAGTCTTTCTTATTGGCTTGGGTCACTTCCTCCCTTTTCATTTATTCATTTATATGATGGATTTCTGTTAGAAACTCATCTCAGTTGTATGCATGACCTAACATTTCGGCTGTTTAAAGATTCAAATTCACGGCGTGACCTTTGAACGAACCGAGTGTGGCACATTCGAGAGTCCCTTTTATCCGTATGTGTATCTCCATCTGAGATGTCCAATCATTCCATGCATAACACGCCATGGGGGCACAATTATCTACTTCTGATTATGACTTACGTTTTATCATAACAAACCATTACCTTGATTACTGTCAACTTTCTGTTTGGATCCCCCCTCTCGTGTGATAATGCACAAAAAGGCCCCTTTGATATGGACCCAAAAGCAGTTAGAAGTTAGTTAGAAGATCAAAGCACCTCAAAGCCAAAGGAAATTAGAGCTTTCCCTTCTGCAGTGACGGGTATTAGGAACCCCGCCTCTACGATAATGAGTGAGGCCACGATGTTCTCTGTACGTTTAGCATAAAGCTAAAAGACATGACATTTAAATCCGATTAAATTACTGTATCACCATGACGTCAGTCAGTTAGACCTAACGTACATACAAAAAAATGTCACATTAAATCTGAATTACTGTATCACCATGACGCCAGTCATTGGCCCTTACCTGATGCAGTTTAATCCACACATGCGTCTCGGGGGCATGGTCTCCTGCTGCCATGGGGGCGCGGGGCTGCAGCAGCGGGGGGCGAGAGCCAGTGGGATCAGCCCTTCTCTTTCACGGTTGGGTTTGCGGTCAGCCTTTGGGGTGGCATAACCTGTGGGGAAGGGGGAGGGAGCACTGGTCAGCCAAGCACAGGAATATAGTCACAGTCAGAGAGTATCACTGGATCAGACACAGCCTGCACCACTTAGCACTTTGGGAAGCAATTGATTTGCAGCGATCTTATGCTTTATCTGGGCCGTGATTCACTTTTAGACTGGAATTGTAGGATTGTGTCTGTGTCCTGTAATGCTGAAGGAAGCTTCTTTGAATAAACCAGCAGAAGCCAACTACGGGTCCGATCCCCAGCAGGAGACGATCACCCTCCTTCTTCACCGGGCTATTAGAGGGACAAAGTGTGATTTATAACCTGACAGAGGAATGACTAAAGAAGAATATCAGGACAGAGAGGATCTATATGAAGAGAGGAAATTAAGAGAGCAGTGGTCTGATAAGGAAAATGACTTTCAAGGTACATAAAATGTGTGGAATGAGACAAAAGTCTTACTGAACAATGATTCCTTGCCATTATAAGAATTTAGATTTCCTCCATGACCTAGTGCCAGCCTCTGTGATATGGTGACCCGATTTTCAGTGCCTTCATGTATCACTAACTTAGAAAAATTTTGATAGGGAAAAAAATATAATATCTAAATAGATATAGATAGTTATAGATAGATAGCACCAACAGAGGGCGGCAGTTACATTATCCTTCGAGGATTGCTTGATTGTGGAAGGTCCGTTGTAGTTTAGGCTAAATTAATTCCACTAACACCCAAGTTACAGGTCGGCAGTAGAATTCTTCAGACACCGGATTTTCCAGCCTCACTTGTTAGTTACTCTTTGATCATTGATGGCTTTTTGGTACATAAAGTAAGCTGTTTTCAAAAAGGTTAATAAATAATATCATAAGATCATCCTTTTGAGAGTCCTAGAATCTCAGTCCTGTATTAGTAAATGATCAGTAAAACCATGGTGTATTGCCATCACTAGAGTATTTCACTGTATGTGCATGTTCTGTAACTAATAACTGCACCGAACGGTATGTGTGTGTTCAGTGCAAAACAATGAAAGCTCTGTGAATTAAATTTAGTTTATGATATCAGTGGATTATATTATGTCAGCTAATTAAGTGTTTTGCTTTGTTGTCATGCAATACTTATATATTGAATTGTGAATATTAAATACGTTCAATATGAAATAATTTGTTCCATAGTCGATACTCTTCCCTTACAGAACTATCAACTTCGTGCATATTTCATATCATAGCCGGTGCCAGGCTACCTTAGACCCATTAGCACAACCAGAGGTTCGCCCTCTGCAAGGAAATAAAACCCGCATTTATTCAGCATTTCCAGCTCTTTGTTTTGAGCCATTTAAATAGGCTGCGTGGACAGTGCCAATATTACTGTAGTTATTTTGAATCACGTACTTGATGTCCAAATATAGAGACACTGTACATTGCAATTAAGTGTAAAGACACATATTTAACGACACAAAATAATCCACAAGGCATAGTTCCGCCCCCACCTAAATCAATGCATCTCCTTACAATCCTAAATTGATTTTACACACTACATATTTGGCCAGCGTCCGTATGTTCGGGAAAACATTTTTCAGTTTGGTTTTATCCATTAGAGGTCGGCTTCTCAAATAGACGGTTTTGCTGGATCCACGTTCCTGATTTGTTCGTGCGTAAAACAATATATTCGATGTGAGATTTTAAGTAACTTCCTTGTGTCAATGCAAAAGGTAGCTACAGCGTTCCGTTCTTTTGGCTTGGATTACATTTATTATATTTTAGCACGTTGAAACCTGCTCCTGCGCCTTTAGACTCGCGTTGACTTCCCTACCTGTGAGTGTGGATGATGTCTCTACGAAATGAGTCTGAACGCCGTGCAGTCAGGGCACACGGCAGCCGCGATGGTCCATAGTGAAAGCTCGCCACCTCCCAGATGCTTGCCTTCAAGTGATGCTAGCCCTGGCCACGTGATGCAGGGATCAACCTTCCGCGTGCAAGTTAATTGGCGGAGTATGCTAGATTGGTGGCTGCTGCACAGTAGTTGCTAGAATGTGCGTTATGAAGGACGCGGGCATGAAATACATCAGCAATGTCTTACACTTCGCAGTGTATGGACCACAGTCTTCGTCTTGCATTAGCCCACAGCACTACGACTAAGAAGAATAATGTTTTACTGTATTATTGATTCTGATTTTAAAGGATCGTAGATGTAAACTTTTTAGAGAATCAAAGCAAAAGCATATTAATACCTTATACTAGATGGTAGGATGAGAAACAGCAAGATACATTTTTCTAGAGACATTGTTTAGTGAAGAACCATTACTGTGAGTGACGTCGGTCAGAATCCCATGGAAACGACGAGATTTATTTTACAGTCAAGATTTGCAGTGTCATGACAGTCTGTGTCAAACTTTTAACAGATTAACAAAACTGTAGAAAATGCTACATTACTGATTATGCGCGCCGATTTGACGCATCCATCGTCGGATTGTAGATTTTCCGTTTTGCCGTGTTAGACCATGATGACTGAAAAGACTTAACACAAACAATATATATTTTGAGATACAGTGTTAAACATGAACGTATATCGTCTTGAGATAGTGTTAAACGTGTACGTATATCGTGGTAATACCTTGCACGTGTTGTTAAACAAAACACGCTTCATTATTTATCCCATTACATATTATTAATCGCGTTTCAGCGTCATAGTTTTCTAATAACACATATTTTAATATGAGTAAATATACTACTGGTGTTGATAAACAATCCCTTAATCTTTTTTAATTTTTTAATCGTTTTTCACATGCAAGTATTTCAACATAAGTATTGGTTTGCATTTTGCCACTAAAAAGCTTTCATACTACTGACACCCCAATTAGTAATAAAAATGAAAGAATATGGTCAATCTTGGCCATGGAAAAAGTTAAGTACGAACTGAACAGGTAAGAGATAAAATTATATACATTATATATACCCTACAGGTACATATTAACAAAATGATTCCACAATTGCATTAAGCGGAATGTTTCTGGTTTTTTTTTTACTAATGTGTTCTATAGTAACTTTTTGTAACGTAGTTTGCATTTCAACTCTAAATGTGACTCGTCTCAGACTCAGAGGGTATTATTCGAATTTTATGATACAGGTCTGGTACGTTCAATTTAAAAAGTAGATTAGACTGAATTGTGTTATTTTGATAAATTTTGCAATATGTATTTACTTTTCATGGGCGAGTTACAAACCCCAATGCCTTCATCAGGGGCGCCGCTAAGAATTTTGGGCCCCATGAAGAGATCGCAAAGATTGCAAAATTTCGTCCCAAGTTTTACAATGGTCGGCCCCTATTTGGGTAGTCCTGGGTAGTCAGTGCCACTTTCCCCCCAATTCGATGCCCCTGGGCTTCATAATCCAGTTGACTCGCTTTTATGTTTTATTTAGGTTCTTACTTGGATCCTGTGGCGATCAACTTGCAAAATTTGCTTGATTATAAATAATAATAATAATAAATTATCTTATTATATGATTCGTCCTGTGAGAACGTTGCATTGTCTCTAAAATATTTTAAAATATTATTTTATTATTATTTATTATTATTATTATTGCAACGAGAGCCATGAGATGAGTATGCAATCTTATTTCTGTTTTTGTGAGAGGCGGAATGAGTCTGCCAATGAGACTGACTGCCAGTTCTACAATAACAATATGGACTGCAATTAAATCGGATTTAGAGGAAAACATGTGCTTATAACAAAACTCATCTAATTTAATCAGTTTTGCCTTGGATACAAAGTAGTTAATTAAATTAAACATTTGACTCAGGAATTAATTTCAAGCCAGCTGAATATCTATGTAAAATCCTGCTGTAAAAAAAAATCTTGGGTTTAGATACAAGTTTATCACACTTTTCAGACTTTTCAGCACCTAATGAGGCTAATCCTTTCAAATGCTGTTTTGGTTTGGAAATGGGAAGATCAAACGGTAGCACTGGCTGTTTTCAGAAAGGGAGTTGTATAAGGTAACTGGACTTACAGAAAAGGAGTAGTGTAAGGGAAATGGACTTACAGAAAAGGAGTAGTGTAAGGGAAATGGACTTACAGAAAAGGAGTAGTGTAAGGGAAATGGACTTACAGAAAAAGAGTAGTGTAAGGGAAATGGACTTACAGAAAAGGAGTAGTGTAAGGTAACTGGACTTACAGAAAAGGAGTAGTGTAAGGTAACTGGACTTTCAGAAAGGTTATCGATTCTCAGGTGAAACAGTACTGTTACACTTTGTAGCCAGATGCGGTTTCTGTATACATAGTCCAGTTTATGGAGTTAATTCTTGTGCAGTGGTCGAATTCTCGTGCAGAGGTCGAATTCTCGTGCAGAGGTCGACCCTGCGTGTGTAAAGCATTGGCACCCTTGCCATCAGCTCTTCTGCCTTGCTACAACCGTCCAGTTCCAAGTCGAGGCCTACTTTAGCATGCTTCAGAAGGCAGGCTACATCCCTAACATTTACTTTGGCATGACATGCTGTCAACACTGATCCCCACACTTGATCTTAGTTAGTTATGGTGAGGAGGGAGGCCCTTTTATTCAGAGCTCTATAGGCAAAACGGTATGGTTCACTCCATCTACACACCAGTTTCCCCTATTATATTGTATACTAGGCATTGACTCCTTAAATCTGTTACTTTGTAGCTTTTATTTATTTTCTACTGTTTCAACAGAGCTGGAAGGTCAATATTCTTGCAGTGTCTTCTCAATTAGGTGAAGGATCGCGATGTAGCTGAACCAGGGAACGTGTTGGCAGTGTCCGCGTTGGTAATACAAAAAATCCCACTAGGTGGAGGTGTTGCACTGTACCCGCTAATCTCATAAGAAAGGGGAGAAAACACTCATAAATACAATTTTATTAGATTCTGTTAGTGGGTGATTTGGTCGCAGCCATAGTTTCTGAAATTGTCAAGTGTACTTGGCAGTGTAGTATTGGAAACCCAATTTGCCTGGTATATTTTCCCGTATTCAATTTTGCTTGTGTACAGTAAAAAAAATCGAAAGTTTGCCCCCTAGACTCTGGGTAAACTGCAACACTTGACCCTAGGGTACGGTGTCCCCTAGAGAGCCAAGCACGTCGGGTACAGCGTAATCAGACCCGAGATCTACAGGGAGCTGGAATTCAATTTACCCCATGCGTTTAGAAGTTAGTCTGATTCCCTGTTGTAATCGATGCAATCCGAACATCGAATGCTCCACAGGCTCGAGATTCTGCCTCTGTGTTCTTCAGCATGTTAGTCTTGGCCACGCCCGCTGGATTGGAAGGGTTGGATGTCCATCACTCCGTTTTGTCTTTGATCGGATCTCCGATTCACATGGTAACTGACACCTCTGGTGTGTTTTTAATGACACCAAACCTTCTTACGCAGTGGCTCCTACTGAGCCTGGACTTGGGAACGAAACAACCAGTGCTAGTTTTTAATTACCCCTTAGGGTATTGTGAATGTACCCTGATGATGAACAATCGAAAAATGCAAATTAGCCGCGTAATTATATGTCGTGGTAACTCGTGTATCATCACAGCTCTGTGATCGCGACGACTTGAGCTCTGACCTTTTTACAAAGGAAGTTAGGAAACTTGGCTACGCTTTCACAGTTGTATTATTCTGTAATGGTCGTGTTATGTATATAATTATGAAAGTTTTTTAACGTTTAATCGTCTGCGCTAGATAATGTTTTGCTAGTTAGAGCTAATACCTAGATTAACGAGCAAATGTACGCTTTTGTGTAGATAGTTAGCCAGTTGATTGTAGTAGCTAGCTAACTTTGGGAACTATCACAAAATGGAAATTAGGCCCGTCGTTTTCTAACTGTGCCATGTTATTCTTTTTGCCATTCATCTGAAAACCCAGTTCTCACCAATAAGGTTTAAATGGAAAACTTTGAACATCTTTAACCGCTTCTTGCTTCCCTGTTGCAACATTGCTATAAAAAGCCGGTACACGTAACCGATGTACATTTGAACGAATCTTTTGATAGTAAACAAATGACATTGGCACAAGATGCTCAGTTTTATGTTTTGCTTTATACCTAGGCCAATTGGTGTGTGAGAGTAAAAACTTATATAGGATCAGCTCGAATTCCGTTTGTGGGAAAATTAGTCCTTTGTGCCCTGCCCTTCTTTGCTATATGTTTTAAAAACGTGTCACCTCGTCTTTCCTCTTCTTTTTCTGTGAACATAGTTACTGAATGTTTTTAAATGTACCTGGTTTGAGCTATTCTATGGAATGACACGTTTTTACTATGTTGCTTTATTCGGAAAATAAGCTTCTGTAGTACCCCCTTACCTCTGGTCGGTGGGCCCTTGTTTATAAAACATCTGCTATACAAACTTAAATTGCAAGTCACAACAGAACATCCTCTGTTAGACCGTGTTTAGATAATCAATAGCAATGCTTTGACCTTGTAGGCAAAGTGGTAGCTGTAGAGATTGTAGTAACGACAGTAAAATCTGTTTAGGCTGTGCTTTAGGTAAAACTTCCGTTTCTGGCCTCCCAACATCTTATGTAATTCCCCAGTTGTCTGATGCATAATTGGTGTTGCCTGGGTTGGGGGTGGGCACGGTTTCTGTTAGTACTGCTGAAAGGGATGGCCTTGCCTCCAATTGGTGGTGAATCTCTTCTGCGGGTTCTGTAGCCTGCTCAGCGGGAAAATACAAGCTGCTTGAAAATGACTAGGAGAAAGCTAATCGTACTTTCTCAGCCTCACCATATGTGGCAGTGCGATTTTTGGCGACGGGCTGAGATGCAATTCCAAATTGGAGCAAAAAAAAAAAAAAAAGGTCATTCAAAATTTTAAGAAACGGTTAAAATTTCTGACATCCCCTAGCCTCTAGGTAAACTGCAACGCTTGATGCTGGGTACGGTGTCCTCCAGAGAAAACAGCTACTGTGATTGGGCAGGAGATCCAAGTACATCGGGTGCAGTGCCATCAGAGCCGGAGATCCACAGGAAGCTGGAATCAAATCCCATCTCTCTCAAGTTTATGAAGTGGCCTGGTTCCTAAAGGCTGTCTGCTAATTCCTAAAGCCGTTCTCAGTATTGCTTATGGCAACATAACCCACACATTGTAACTTTTACACACACACACACACACACACACACACACACACACACATGTGACCATTACTTGACTACTTGGTAGAAATCAATTTAAATAGGCATGATGCAAACTCAGTTGAGGGTGAGGTTTAATTCCATAATCTACAAGGTGTTGTCATTCATGTAAACTCTTGTCTACTCTCTGCATTCTGCATTGCATGAGAAGGTCTGTAGTCTCACCTGAGTTCGAAGGAGATATGTTTACATGAGACCCACTGACCTTCCATTGAAACATTAAATTTGCATTGACTGTGTTTGGCCTGTTTATGATCTCGCATGGGTGGAGATTTCATGTATAAAGATCACAGTGTGTGAGCACCCTGGAAATGCAGGACAGGCAAGGCCCTTAGTTTCCATGGTTCCTGAGCAGGGATCATAGGATGTGTTCGGCAAAGATGGTAAGACGAATGATAGTCTGTACATGAGTAAGCAGGGAGTGAATACATTTTCTATTGTCTTGAGTATAGATGTGGAAAGAAGCTCTTAGTTTCGTTTCCAGATGTGTAAACCAAAATGAAAAGCTGAGGACCGAATAGGTGGATAGTATAAAAGTAAGAAATTTAACATTGTAGACAAATGCCTTTGTGATGAGGAGACCACCATGAGCATTGTGGAACTGACTGCACCACAAACACTGAACAGCCAGGCCCAGGAGCCCAGTGAACA
>JAOVYW010074101.1:0-18833 GCA_025775045.1 Hiodon tergisus
CCCCCCCCCCCCCCCCCCCCCCCCCCCCCCCCCCCCCCCCCCCCCCCCCCCCCCCCCCCCACAACTCTGAATTATAATGTGGTGAGTGATGCAAACTCATTTATAATTGAGCTCATGAATATGGTGAATTTCGTTATCAATCTTAAATGGAGCATATTCTTTATCTGAATCCACAGTCAGAAGTAATTTAGTGTTTTTCTTGCATTAGTGCACATCTATCAAACCATTAAAGCTTGACAGCTTGAGATTACTGAAATATTTCTGCTACCCAATAAATAAATCAGTCAAGGAGATATGGTTTAAATACTGATTTTCATTTGTGAAATTATTTTATCTGGTCAAAAGTTACTAAAGTATATAAGGTAGTATACTTTTACAACTACAGTTTTGTTAACTCTAAAATAGTCTGATATTAAAAATCTTAAATGGATACAGACATGCTGATTTAAAAGTTCTATATATCATTGTTACTGTTCTATATATCTGCAGCTTTTTTTGCATTCTAGTTTTTCAAAATTGACGTCCCATTTCTTATGCACTGTAAGTCTCCCTATTGAAAGAAATTCCAAATTACAACGTTTTAAGAATCATTTCAAAGGACTGCTGCTGAAAAGTAAAGTACAATTGATAAGTAATGGGTTTACAGGCTTTGAAAAATTCAGAGAGATGCAAGCCATGTGTAATTAGGTTTCCTTTAACGGAATAGTGCAGGTGGACTGTTCAGTATCTCTTTCTGCATAATTCTGTATTAAGCCTGTGCCTGTCTGCCTCAAACAATTTTGAATACCAATGTACAGGGGCAATAAAGAGGCGTTGGTTTGACTTCAGAGACTGCAGATCACAGAGAACTGAATCCTCCAGCTCACTCTCCTCCACAAAGCAAGCTTTTTCTTAAATTATCTCCTCTATCCTCCATCAAATAGTTTTAATTGGATTAGTGTTGCACAGTTACAATAGTATTATTTTACCTCCACATTCTCTTGGCTTGTTAATTAAAGTTGCACCATTGAGAATTTACGTATTCTTTCTTTTTATTATTGTGTTTTTGAACATCTCTGCTAAACTGATTAAAAAGCGATTATCAAAACTAGTGGCTGGCAAAGATTCATTTTATGTTGAGCTTTTGTGTGTTTAAATATTCAGCTGCCATTTAAACATTTGAAAGCAGCTAAGAACATAATTCAAAGATGAGAATGTATTTCGCCTGTCAGAATTGAAGATAATTTGAGCAATCAGTGATAAGTATGAGATATCATTATTAATTTATCTGCAAGTCTTTACTAACCAAGTGTTCTTTCAATATAGAAAATACTAAAATGTTTCTCATGTACTCTTTGTTTCCCTTTCAAGAAATATCAGTCATCACTTATGTTTTATTTCCCAGAATTCTGAGCACTCAAAGAACTCGTGGCAGCATCTAATCGTTTGCTGTGTGCTGGGCTCTGCCACAGCTCCCGTACTACCTGCTTGTTTTAATAAGCTACCCGGATGTCGGGGCCTTCATTGTTCGTGCCTTTCGGTATTTGCATAACCGATCTTGGCTAACCGTGGTCAGTCAGAAGCAAACTTCAATATTGACGTGTGCGCCTACCTCTGTGTCACACATATCCACATTTGTCGAATCAGCCTTCGATGTTAGCTTAAAAAAACCCTAAAATGCTTTGGCGGATAAGTGTAGCAATTGTAAGCTGTGTAAGTTGCTTTGGATAAAAGTGTCAGTTAAGCAACTAAATTGTAAATTTTTAATTGTAAACTGTAATGGCGAAATGAAGGTTTTTTTGTACACTGTGCCAAAAGGAAAATCGGACAGATCGAAGGACTGAGAATCCACTCTCCACTAGTTGGAACTGGAACACCCTACATGCCGCCCCATGTTAAATACGGTTCTCGATAAGGATCCCCCCTACAAATGAAGATTAGTTTTTATTACTTCAACGAAACAATAATATAAACTTTTGTCATATAGGTTGGAAATTCAAGCATGGAGGCTCATTATAGCTTTTAAGCACTAGAGGAAACCCTTCCAGGTTCTGGTTAGCTTTGCGGTACATGGCCTTTATTTATTAATCAGAAAGAGTCTTTGTTCAATCTTGTGATTAAAAGGTTTTTCCCTGTGCTTTCTCTAGTTCCCCGGCATTGCCCCTATGACCACTGCATCACCCTGTGATTAGTTTTTATGCAAATCTTTAAAAGCTCGTAATGGTTGTCGAGGTTTATTTTAAAACCTGTGGCAAGAAAAGGTCTGTAGGGGAGGAAAAAATCTATTTGAAAAGAGGGGCGAATTTGACATGAAAATGAATGTTTTTACATCTTGTGCTGGGGCAGGGCATGAAACTAGTGTTCATGTTGAGTCAGCAGAATGATTTAAATGCTGGCTGAATGAAAAGCAGAGATTGATCATCTGATTTAAGACATTCATTTGACTGACTTCTTGGTGCAGAGTAATTTTTTTGCAGCTCAGGCGGATAAGAAGACCTGTGGGTAGATGGTAGCTAAAAATCATTTGTGAGCTAACGGCCTTTTTTGAAAGGAGAAGGATGGGCAAAAGAATGAGTCCGTTTTCTCTTCTGTAGCAGGCTAACATAATGTGTAGGGTTTTTGTTTTTTATCACAGTCATGTTTAAAAAAAGAACAAATGGGTTATTTTCAGTTGTCATCAGTGTCATGAAAGAACTGGAAAGGAAAAAATTAAGTATGAAATATAAATGTTAGAGGCAAACTGAGGCAGTGATTCAAAAAATGGTTTTACTGAAATTATATTGAGGACGTACTATAATTAATTCAACTTTTTTGTGTCTTTTTATTTGGTCTTTTTAATACAGTTTATGTAATCTAACAGAGTGTTAAATACATGTTACACCATGCATTAGCCCAGCCCAAAGACTAAAATGATAGAAATCATATATTGCAACCAAATGGATCATGCAGAATTAGTGCTTTAGGTTTATTTTGGATTGTGGGATGTCATATTCCTTTGGACTAAAAATATAATCTTTATAGTTTTTTTCTTTTCTTTATTTTTTTTTAATTATTGGGAGAAATTACTTGTATTTTTTCCCCTGTAATGCTTATAGTTGTTGTCTTTAGTCTATACAATGGATCCAATAATTCTGAATCCAATTTTTTTCTCCCTTATTTTCACTTGACAATGGGCTTGAGATTTTAGGCATGGTGGACCGACCAAGTGCTTTTTCAAACCAAATCCACTGGCTGGAAAGGAATTTAGTTTATAACAGCATGTCTCCCTTTCTCATAATTTTCGTATCAGGGTGACAGTCCCGAGATGAATGATTCTGAGCAGAATGAATGAACTTCATGAATGCTTATCAAATCTCGGTGACCTGGTTTCAAGTCTCTGATGTAAATTTAATATCTTCATAAATGGTCATATTCGTAACAGCTGAAGTGCCGTTACATTTTTTGGATTGGAAGATATTTTTCATTGTGAAAATGTGAATGATGTCATTTTCTTATAAATAGTAATACAGCATAGCAGTTCCTTGGCTTTTTTTCCCACTCTGGAAAGTTTGCAAGCACCTGTTGGATAGCTCCTCCACAGAGATAAATGAAGGCTCCTGTTATGTATATTTAGCGTATATAGCTACTGAAGGACGGCTTTCCATGTTCATGCTATGATCATATGTTATCAGTTGTAATGTATTTGAAAGACCTGTTGTAATGTGTGTGGTGGTCCTGTACTGACACAATCTGATTACAAGAGGTGCTATACACACATACCCACACTCATTTACATATATTTTTGTGAATAGGCACTGAAAAACTTGCCTTTTTCCTTTCCCAGGAAATATATTTTTTTTTAAATGTATTTATAAATGTTTATCTTTAATAAATTGTATTTTTAAAATAGTAATAGGATACCTTAATCAGGTGTTTCCTGACTGTTTGAATTTTAATAAAACTAGTTAATGCAATTTGTGTAGCTACTGTAGCCTATATTATCTGAACTTGTTTCTTATGTCACAGAACTCATCACAGATTATGATTTTCACTTGCCTTGTTTCTTTTCTAATCACCTTTTTATTTACTTATCCGCCATCAACGATTTGCCCCTTCATAGTTATGTGTACATAAATCTTAAACAGAATCGTGTTGTTCGATTGTATGTGGCAGGCAAACTAAAAACACGTGTTGCTTGTTAAAACATTCGTGGCATGAAATCTTCTGAACCTTATTTTTTAATGCTTTTGTAGCAAGTGCTTTGATATTTTCTATCATATTGACATTGACACTGCTAGTATGCAACTTCCGTAGCCACAATCAGTTGGAAATGGGCTGGCGTCATTAACAATGTTGTCTTTGGGATCCATCTAGGAGGACATATTTGCATGCAGACCTGAGTATTTTTATAGTCACTATAAATATAATGGATTTGTAAAGTGATTTATGTGTAATTAATTTTCAAATTCCACGTTAAACGTAAATTTATTTATCATTTCACGATTCCATCCGTGTTCTCATTTTTATCTGATTCCATGTCATTTTGCGTGTTGGACTGTACTAGCAAATACTGATTTTATTATAAATGTGTTAAAATTGTCTTGAGGAATTATGTCATTCAATTTTGATAATTGATTAATATTACTGTGGAATAGAACCACAGTTACATGATGAACCAGATGTCATTGTTTTTTTTTATAGGGGTGTTTATCTGTAAAATCAGAATTTCGGCATGCCTATTTGTGCTATTATGAATAATTTAAATATCAATATGGATTACAATATGCCAGTGCTCAGCATATAGGTATTAAAGAGAATTCCCTTGATTTTACTTTCCTTCCAACAAGCAAAAGCCATTAATGTGGAACATTTATTTAATCCAGTGTTCTAAATTAGTTTCATATCTTCCTCCAGCATAGAGAATGAGCAACCAATGCTAATTTTCTTCTCTCAGCTTCTGTTTATGGCTACATAATGGCATCTTTTAATTAGTTAAGTAGCTAAACAATCCATCTGCTTTTTCTACCTCTGTTTTCTGTTGTTAGAGCAACTGTACAGTACAGAGAATTTATTTCAGAATTCAAACCTTCTAAAAGATTGTACCAGTTATTTGTTTATCAACACAGATACACTGCGGTGTATCTCTTGCTTTTATTAAAAGTAATAGAAAATACTTTTAAGCAGTATTGTTACTTTTGAAATACTTGTCTCTTCATGGCCTTGTATGTGTATATATAGCTACATACATTACATTAATGAAGCATTATTATTGATTTTGAGAAGTTGCCTCAGTTTATGGCACGGCATGCATGTTTGGACATTTATTTGATCTTTTACCCCTTTGTTAATCCATATAAAGGAATTGAACTGCACATTTGTATTTATTTTTAGTATTAGAATTTGTTTAAAAACATTCTGTAGGATATATTATTTTAACCTGTAATTTCCTATAAAATAGCCTTTGAAACAGTATTCGCTATACCGAACAAGCACCAAATTCATGGCTCTGACATTGATTTTCCTGAAAAGAATATCGATTCCCCCTACCCCTCTCTCCCAAGAAAGTCAATACCTTGGATGAAAGTGAAGTTTGTGATGTTAACCTTATGATTCTTTCTTAATCATACTGTTTTGGTGTGATTTTGTGACATCTCAGTAAGCTGACACCACATGTCAGACATTACTTGCCATGCATGTGGAGTCAGTCTATTAATTTAGTTGCTTCCCCTTGAAGAACAGGGCCTCTCTAGAACAGTGCCTGTTAGCCAAGGATATGTTCTTGGAGGTGTCACACACTTAACCTTGATCTAATATGGTTCGTATTGCTTTTTTCTCCAAAGTTTATAAGGCTAGGTATATCCGCAAAAGTAATTAAAAAAATGAAAAAGCATTTGATAAAATTTCAAATATGTAAACTATGAAGTTTTTATTTTTATTTTTTTTCAGATGCCAAAATTGTCTGCTGTCTGTCAGTTTACAGGAAGAAAATTTTATTTTGAGAAAATGTCTATTTAAATCCGTTCTATAAAAGCAATTGGACCCTAGGCCTCAAGTTGCCTGTAGCCATGTCAATATTCATTGACATTATTCACCAGCTGTTGTAATCTTGGGGAAAGTACTTAACCTGAATTTCAGTAAATTTTCTCTGGAAAAAGCAGCCAACATAATTCATTTATCTAGAATGCAAAGTAGGTGTAGTGCAACCCTCCTGAATGTGTGTGTGTGTGTGTGTGTGTGTGTGTGTGTGTGTGTGTGTGTGCGTGCGCGCACACATGGACTATTTAAAAAAAAAAAAATTACCATAGAGCAGTGGTTCTCAAACAGCGGCGCACTGGTGTACTGTGGGAGGTGGGTCGTTGTGCCATGGAATTTGCCATTGGGTTACGAATAATTGTCGACGGACCGTTGAATTCTTGAAAATTAATGCACAGCCTGTGGTGGTAAATCGGCCACGACGCGAAGCGTGCCGGAGTCAATTATTCCACTGATGCCACAGTTACCGCATCTCAGGACATTGTTTCTGGTTTATTCTCTAGATATTTTTCAGATTTTTGTCCCTAAAACTCTCTTGTGTGTAGAACTACTTTCTTACACCTCTTTCACTGAAGCCTCCGTTACTAATCCAAAAGCATGTGTGTGTGTGTGTGACACAGAGATAGAGAAACAGAGAGAGCGCGAGCGAATCTCACATACATGAGAAACACTTCGTTGCTGGTTGTTTTATGCTGTTGTCCGCTGCCTTTGATCTTTTTTAAACTGCTGTCATCTGGACAGTCGCCTCATCCAGCTGTCGCCCGGCTGCTGAAATTGCCATACTTTCCATAAATATTATAAGAAATGTCTAAAAATAAAAATTTTCGTCATGTTTGTCTTGTTTCCATTGGTTCCGTTAATTTAAAACTAGTGTCTGCGCGCGTGTTGCCGTGTTGGCCTCAGGTTAGTGCTCTTAATGAAACTTTCTGTATTGTTGGTAAAGCATCAATTCATCATTTAAAAGCACTTTAATGAGTTATGTAATTAACAATAAAATCTGGTTTTGTTTTGCTAAAACATTGTTTCGAGTTTATTTAAATTTTAAATTTGTGTTTCAGAGGCAGCATAGGGTTTAATACAATTTATTTTCTCATTTACTTATTGTATTTTGAGAAAAAAAGGTGTGCCTTGGAAATTTCATATTCATATTCAACAGTGTGCCTTGGGACAAAAAAATTGGAGAACCACTGCCGTAGAGACAGCTACCATTGGAATGATTTTTAAATAATGTGTGTTTGAGTGTGATTTAAATATTTTTTAGAAATTTTATTAACCACTGATATAAAGATTTGAGAAATCGATTTGATTAGTAAAATCCAATGTTTGTTCTCCTTTCTCACCAAGTTAATCTGAGCATTTGTTTACTAAATTGTAAACTAATTATATTAGTTTTTACTAATAGTAAAATAGTAGTGCTTTAAAATGGGCTGATATAATTTCAAGCTGCTCAAAATTAGTAACTTAGACAGAAAAGTGAAACATTTTCTTAACTTGGAAGTTAATATAAAGTCTTTTGCCTAATCGGATATACCCTAAAGGATAGGGATTCGGTCTAAATGACCAAATCAGCAACAGATGTCCTTTAAACCTGTGATGTTCATGTCTCACAAGATTGTGGCTTTTGTTTTGTATTGATTGATCTTTGATAAATGAGTTTTTCATAGTGGAACCTGTCTTTTTAAATTATTATTAAAATATTTTTTTGTGTTAATTCTTATTTTATGCTTCTATGAGGCTCCTCTACCCCGGAGGTATTATCGACTGCTGTTTCACTCAGACTTGTCATAGCACTAGCGAACGTTTAGTTTCACGGAAGGAAATGCATGAATTTATCAGCTGCCAGCGGCATGTCAGGAAATGATTGCCGGTAATGCGCTTCCTCTGCATTTTTCCGTGGGAATACTCTAGTGTCTTAGACTGTAGATAGGCATGGTTAAAGTTCAGTTTGATGTCAACCAATTTGCACCATTTCCTAGGAGCAAAAAGGATTATTCAAGTGTCTATGTACAAAATGTTATGACATTTCCTACCTCTACTTTGATAGCAGCAAAGGGTTTGCCAGTTTCTCCCTTTCCTCTCCCTTCAGCTATTTCTCTATCTATGCTGGATGGCTGAACTAATTGACTATATTAGCTGATTATAGAGGTAGAATAATTAAATTACCCATCCAACATGTATGAGGTTATGCTATTGCTCAGGACAGGACACAATTGAATGAAACGTTTCTTTATTATCTCTTGGTAAATGATGTGAAATTTTCAAGGAATTAATTAGAAATGTATCTGCAAAGAATCCAGATTGTGAATAGGTTTATATTAATTATATTAATCTCCATGAGTGTTTTATTTGCACATGATGTTAATGAAGAAAGTAAGGATTTAGAAAATTTTAATAATATGCAAAAGTAGTGAAAAGTCATTTCTAAAGTCTTACCAAATGGCGGAAATCTGGGAGACCCATATGTTTCATGTTTTTTTTTTCTTTATTTCTTTTTCTTTGCCTCTGAAAGCTTGTCTCAGGAATAGGTTGATAATTTTTTACTTAAGTAAAAAAAGTTTAACTTTTTTTATTATTATTTGTAACTGCCGATTATTTTCCTTAATTTTTGCCCCACGATTTCGGAATCATAGTCAAGTAATATATATTAAGCAAAACTGTAAGATCTCCTCCCCTCATTATCAGATGGTATCTGAACAGTATATCATCCTGATGTGCGTTTTTATGTTTAAATAAAAAATTGAAGGAAAAGAAAAGTGGCAATTCCAACAGTGATTTTGTTCAGTTCCATGAATGGCAAATTATATTATATAAGTTCAGTAGTTAGCCTTTGATCTAAGCCAGTTGAATATCAATGAGTATATTTGGCTGTCATTGCCACTGAAAATAATTAATTTGGTATTCAGTATAATAATTTTGTACTGTACACTTTCATCTGTGAATTCATTAATACTTTAAATCTATGCATAACACACTTCTGCTTAAGATGTACTCATAGTAAGTCATTGATAGAAATATGATGTGATTCCTTTCTGGCATTGGGCAGACTTATTTTATCATTAATAGCTGTGTCCAGTCTCCAATCACTGCCCTTTCCCTGCATGTCGCCATGATATGATGGAGAATTTCATTTTACCTCTTAAGAAACCCAAATTAAAAGTTTCAGTGTTTATTATCCAACAAACCTGGCCGAGGGCCCAATTTGAAGAAGACACTTTTGCTATTAATGATGTATAGTTTTGATTACAATAACATTGGTAATACTGGCATCTTTTGAAAGAATATTACAAGAGAATTGTTCTTATATGTTTTTTATAATATGCCAGAAGCTCCTAGGAAGCTGAAATTCCACACACTCATGCACAAACATGTTTGCAACAGCTAATAACTATTTGGTGAATTTAAATATTTAGGTGTCCATCTAAAGTGTCCAAAAATTCTCCAAAATCATTTTCAAAACCTCTTCCATATTTTTTACCACTTTTCTATGTTTGGCGATTGTGGCAGACTAATAACGCATGCAGCCATTTTCAACAACCCCCACTCCCAGGTATCTTTTGTGCTTTGGAAACATTCCCCAAAATGTTAAAATGATTTAAATATATGCAACAAAGGCAAATTTCAACATTTTATTTTCTTGTATTACCTAAAAAGGCTCAAAACAACACAACAAAACAACGTGGGTTTTTTAAAAATAGTTTTTATTTTATTTTTTATAAATAAATATGCTTTTAAAAATAGTGGAAATATATTAGCACACAGTATGGCAAGAAAATGCGTGCCATTTCATTTCAAAATGATGAGCAGGTTTGTAATACTTAAATGTAGTTTTGCTCACGTAATTGTACTTGTAGCTAGGCTTCACAGAACATGCTGTTGTGTAAATGATCTTGTTACCATCCCCCGACCGTCGTCTTGTGGGGTCAAATAAACTCTTACGAGTAAGATAGGAACGTGTCCACACCCCGTATAAGTTAAATTTTTTCCAATTACTTGACAAATACCAATCCAGACGCATGGGTTAGTTTTTCTAATATGTTGCTATTAGATATGTAAGTAGGGGACGGGCTCTTTGAATGATTGTACTCTTAAAGTGGCAGTTTGGATTTATTGGGTAATAAGGAAAACTATTTTCTACTTTCAACTACAGTTTCATTTTGATAAGGGTAAACAATTTTTTCAAAGAAAGGGTTTGATGATTCACATGGAGTGTTTACATTTTTTTTAATTTAGTGGGTAAAAAATTGACTTATTTCCAGATTTTATGATCATGGGCGCTGATACCCATACCACTAGGGCGAGCGCGTTAAGGAGTCAATATGAATAAATTGGATAAAAGCATGTTATATAAACTTTATATTGAGTTTTAATATTAATGTGCTTTACTGAAAAAATATTAAAATTTTCCTCTTGGTAAGGAAGAGACTGATGGCTCGGAAGTGACTAGGATTGAAGGAGACTAGTCATACTTCCTCGTCATGCCCATGTATGGTTGAAAGATTTGGAGCGACAAGCTGATACATTGCCGCACTTGCTGAATCTGCTGAATACTAAAATTGTTGATTCCAAACAAATAATAAAAATATGTTTGTTAGAAAAATCACAATAAGGGTTTTATTGTCAGGATGAGCGTTTATGATGTGATCCAAGCTCTCATTTCCCCCATCTCAATTGCTCTTCTTGAGAGGCTGCGCAGCTCCGTGTCTGAGACAGAGCTCTTTAAATAGCATTCACCTGCCTATGATTTGTCAGCTCCAGTGTGTCAAATCTGGCCTAGAGAGCACACCTGCGACCCTGCCAGCTAGATAATTCACTGTCAATATTTATTAACCCGGGGCCATTCTCCACAAACACACTCTTGGATTTTTATGTGAACGCCTTTCCACAAGGGACTGGGCTCTGACCTCAGGCGTTCTCACGTTTCATTTCAGATCTTGTATTGGACAATCAGTCCCAGCTGGTCCTTAGACCAAATTCAGAAAGTGCGGCGCTATCTCAATTTCAGTCAGACACGCTATTCTGTAAAGCTACAGAGAAAATAAATAATTAAATAATTAAATGAAAAATAAGATGCATTCTAGGGTCCTATTATTAAAAGCTGACAACATAGCAGCTACTATGTATATGTATTGAACGATATGCTTTGTCAGCTGTAGCCTATGTTGTACTTTAATTATCGATGCCTAGTTGACAGAATTTGGCATTTACCTAATGCTCTTTGTGTTGCTGTGGTTAAGGACTTCTGCCAAATTAATGAAAGAATATGTAGGAACTGAACAGTATCAAGCCACTTGATGTAAGATGTAATGGGGTGGAAATAGAAGGTTCACATTATGGCTGTCAGGGCCCTGTATTTTTATATGCAAAGCAGTATGACAAGGCGTGTGTGTCTCTTTTTTGCACTTTTCTGTCACCTTGTTTCAAAACCTTGACCTTTAAATACCTCTTGAAAAGTATACATCACAAATTTCACTGTTGCAATGAATGTTTGGAAAATAGAATTGCTTCATTATCCCCTTTTATACTCTTGTCTTTTTCTAATAGCTTTTTAAATCGTAATTTACATTTTAATTAATAAAATTGCCCATAGGCAGCACAAATACATTTTCTTGCATTTAAATAGTGGTTTATAATTATTTTTATTGCTGCAGAAAATATATATTTTTTTAGAACCTAATTTTTTGAATTAAAAACATTTTCTTTTACCCACTGTACACAAGAGGATGTTGAACAGGGGAAAGCCAGGTCACAAAACTACAAAAAGCCCAACTGTAAAAAAAAAAAAAAAAAAAAAAACTCAACTTAGGGTGAGACCTTATACTGTACCAGGGATCGCAATCCCATAGATATGTTACTACTTCTGTGGACCTCCCCTTTTAACTTATGACACACCTTAGTCATTTTCTTTTTGGTCGCTACTGCTAGAAGTGAGGATTATGACATTTTTAGTTTAGGTCGGTCAAAAATAGTTTCAGTAAAATAAGTAAATTTACATAATTTCAGAACTATAAAGGCACATAAAAAATAATTCAACAATGTAAGCATTATCTTTTATAGCAATTTTATTTGAATAATACCACAAATTGGCTGCTATATGTGTTTTACTACACTGCACTGTATAGTAAAGATGCTGAGATTGCACCTCCCTCATGCATAACAGTTTATCCGTGTGGTCCACTCAATTTCAGTTTCCATATCTGCCCAGTAATATACAAAATACATTTTTTTTGGATGGCATTATACTTGCTTAATAAAAAAACTGCTAATGATATGCATACCATGCATTTATGAAGATAAAGTTTTCAGTGACTGACATATTCCTTGTAGCAGAAGATATCACAAAGATTTAGAAGAACATACAAGCTTTCTTTCTTAAATTAATTTATCCAGATGGTGCACCGTGCCTTTCATGTTACATTTCTCCTCATTTACATTTTTGAAAGGATAAAAAATCTACTGAAAAGAGTTTTATAAAATGATATAGATTTTTAAATTATGCCTGCTTATCCTTTTTATCATGTGCGCAGCAGGACAACTCCTAAACAAAATATTCGATGAATGTGTTTCAGTTATTATAATAATTAATAATAATGTTTGGGCTTTCTGTTAATAACTATAGTTCTTGATGCTGTCAAGGTCAGCTCAAGTCACACACACACACACACAGTCCTTCTCCCCTTTGCAGCTCCTTTGTTTGTAATTGTTGACCACAATGTGATGGAGACTAGGTATTTCAGGGATGTATTGCTAAAGGACTGGTGCTGTGACTTGGTATGCAGAGCATTTTAGACTTATGTATATATTTCCCTTTCAAATGCAAAAATATGAATATGGGTTTCCCCTTTAAGAACCAAAATTTCTGAGCATATGTCATGCGAATGCGCATTCTTATTAAAGCACGTCATTCCTCCATTCTCTTTTTCCTTCAGACATGTAGAGCTGAGATTCAGAGGCTGCTTACCGTTTTTGACCACAATGCAAATCACCTGAAAACCACCCCCCAGGGCTATATCCAACAAAAGTGTTAAATCCTCTGGCCAACAGCTCGCTAGGCCTAGAAACTCTGACTCTATTGCGCAATGGCATAATTTGCTTGGTTCTATTAAAAGTACTTCTGGTACCCAGGCGGGATTGTGGCCTCAGCCTGTTATAAGGTTTGTGTCCTGCTGTTCGGCCTATCTTTAGTTCCACGTGTCTTCACGAAGTGCGTGCATGGTTTCCCCCCCCACATAGGCATCAGGTTCTAAACTATCTGGACGATTAGCTCATCTGCACCAAGTCTCCAGATAAGGAGCAGCTTCACACGCAGCTTTTCACCGACCGTCTCTCAAGGCTAGGCCATGCCGTGCCGTTTTACCTTCATACCAGGTGGCATGAAGTCACCCAGTCTTTGGCATCTGGTGACCAAGATTCTGCTCTGGTCAGACACGCATCGCTTCTCACTCTGGGCAGTTATTGGCCATAGAGTGTAACGTATGGTTCGGTATGTATTGTCGTATAGTAGGAAAATGAAATTCAGACCATTACTGTAGCCATATGATGGCTGATGTGATTAAATCAGGAAGACAACACACTCATAAAAAAACACTAACAAAATAGTCTAAATCTTTGCATTACCTTTTAAATCCAATGATTCTTTATGAACGCCATGCCATACTTCTCTCATTGTACACATGCACTCAATAAACCTATGCAGTACCGTTTCATTCTAGTTTTAGTTTTATTCTGTCCATTTTATGTCGTTTTTTACATGATTTTAACTTTTCCCATGGATGTTTGCTGTCAGTTACTGAGTGGATTGATTGATGGTATTTCTAAAGCTGTTGTACTATGAATTAGCTAGTAGCAACCATGCATAGGCCCTTGATTTCCTGGTGAGTTGGTAATTGGCTACTTTCTATTTTGTTATCTCTATTGAGCTGAATAACAAATGTTTAATTCTCTATTGATTTTTTTTTTGTCATAATAGGACCGCATGTTAGACATAAAACGCAAGATGTGACGTGACTATGGACTCAAGGATACAGAGTCTCGGAAGTAATAGAATTGGTATTGGTTCAGGATACTGTGTGTGTGTGTGCGCGCCACACAGTAATTTCATTTTCTCTATATTAATGTCATCTGCTTTACTGTAATGACAGTGTGCAAATGACAAACCACCTCCTCTGTTTGCCGTAGATTTTTCTGCTTGTGAGAAGGGCTCAACAGGGCTTTTTCATACGTCCCTAATTCCCCACAGTATTACCCTGTGGTTCTTAATCCTGGTACTGGGGACCCTTTGCTTGCTGGTTTCTGTCCCAAGCTACCTCTTAATTGGATTTAACTGAGTTGCTAACTGAATCTAAGACTCACTCTGCTCCCAGTTGGACATTGTTTGACTAATATCTACTAGAAATGTGCTGTTATTGGTGTGTTTTGTGCACCGTGATTTGCAAATTCCTGACACTAAAGGGTTTTGCCTTTATGAGTTTGAATATTAATCCATGATTTTCTGTCTCTTATTAGTATTTAAATAATTGTGGAATGGAAGGTTAATTGGAGCTTATGAAACATTTGTAAATGGCAATGAAGTTTGAATTGGCCATAATTAAGTTCTTGTTAATGTAACTCAATTGGATAGATTGTATTCTTTCTGAACCAATCACTATTTATCTATAATAAAATTGCCAATTTAGTAGGTACATAATTTTACGAGAGATTTTTGGCTTCCGCTTTATTAAGCTTTCATGTCCATCCTGTGTCAGAGCTTTTGGGGTGGTCCAGATAAGTCTTGGGTGTCCTAGAATGACCTTAACACCAGAAAATTATGGCTTCGCGTGTGAATTTTTATGGAGCATAAATGGCTTCATTTTCTGTTCTGTCAGCTACAGACTTTATTGGAAGCAAATTCTCCCATGTCTGCCGCGCCTTGCTGTGTCCAATTGGCATATATTAAAAAAAGAAAAGGATGTCTGCTTTTCTTGGAACCCTCTTTAATACCAGTGAAATGAAATTCTGTGACTGGATAAGAGGATTTAAGAAAGCAAGGGGCAAAACAAATAACAGGGTGACCTCATATAATCATTTTGATTTAACCTGAACTGTAATGTATGTCAACATACTCTAAGCCAATCCCTTTGTCTGATATATGAGAGTGTTGAAAGTGACTATTTATGCTAGAACATAATTATTGTCAGTCTGGGTTGGTCAAAAGTGTCAGTGTCTCAGCAGAGGCAAATAGGGATTAGCAGGCCTCAAGTGGGACGTGGAATTTCTTAAATGACTCCTGACTGCTATGGAAGAGAGGCTCAGTGAATAAACCAACATTGAAGACTGAACTGCAATGTTCACTTCCTTAACCATTAATTTTTTGGGTGCCGTGCCTCAAGTTAAACATTAATGTGCTAATCTGTGCCATCTCATTCTCCTTTCTGACTTCTTGCAGCAATCAGCTCTGTGTTTGCCTCTGGCATGGGCATGAAGGAAAGAATAATCCTCCCTTAAGAGTACCCCAGTGGAACGCTCAATATATCGGCACCAAATGGAAACCCCACTCATGGTGAAAATAGATTCCATGATCCATTACCCTCATTACCCGTCAACAGTCCTGTGCCCTACTACTCTATATGTCCCCTGAATCAGAAATACTTTTTCTGTCCAGGAAAATATCTCGGAACAGTATATTGGCTTGTGCCTGCCGAGCTCATATTAAATCATTTCCACAGAATCAGATATATGGCCAAATTATTGAATGAATTGCTTATGACTCTGCTTATGAATTGCTTTCCCTGTCAATAGAAGCCCTGTCAATAAATCTCGATATTTTGGAAAATTGGGAAAGCAATATGCTGTTTTTATGATCTTCATTTTTATCTTTAACGTATTGCCAGAGTCATCATTTAAACCTTCAATGCATGTATGTAATTAGTCCATGTTTGGGCTTTCGAATAGCCGTGGAAAAACCAGTTTGTTGCATTAAAGATATACACCGTAAACCCACTGGAAAGTCACTCCAATTAATTCAAATGAAAGCAATGGCTTGATGAATAAACCTCAAAATATTTATTTCCAAAGTCCAAGGAAAACAATGGTTCCGATATTCCAAAATAGAACTTACGTTTGTATAAAAAATGTATGCCATCCTGGTCTCCTAAATGTTTGCCATAACATGCTTATACATAACTAAATTACTGTATAAACCATAAAATAAATTCAATATTTGTGTAATAAAATAAATACCTGAATAAGTTACAAGAAAATATTTACATTGGTTATTTTGAAAAGTTGTACAAAATAATCAGTGCCAGGTGATGAATAGAGTTTTATTTTTCATCCTTTAGCAGACCAGTACTAAATGAGTTCTGTACTAAGTGGTTTATACAGGGCCGCCCATGCTTGAATGCGCATTTTTTAAAGCCAGTCAACTATAGCAGTGAACAGGCAAATTGCTGTTTTAACCATGATAAACTGTTCTCCTTACATAAACATCTCAACATAACATGGATACCCCCGAAATTGCTATAAAGCTCATGTGAAAAGTTGCTGGGGTGGAGCTAGGGCAACATCACATACCCCTTAGTCCCTGGGGTCGTCCTGGCTGTGGTAGTTATGACAAGAATGTTATGAAATATTTGCTGTTATCAAGGTGAGCATTTGATATTTGTAAGGAAATAGTTCAAAGGTTACATGTAGTTCAGGAGAACTCTAAGGTACAGGATGGTGAAACTGTTATAGTTCACACTGAAATTGTCTGTAGTTGTGAAGTGCTGAGAGATGCTGAAATAGCTGAGCCAAGAGACACGAAGCAGTGGTCCCTTGGCTGAGTTTATTTTTGGCTTCTGTTTGTCTGAGATTGAAGACAAAAAAGGAATTCATTTTGAAATGGGCCGAACTTGGGTCCTATTTGAACAAGTGTGCGTACACAAGCAAGCTCAAAGCTCTAAAACCCAGCTGGCTGTTCTTCCCGTGCATTGAAAGGCATGTACTGCATCAGGGATTTTCATAAAGGCCTGTTTAGACCTTAAATATGGTTTTCTGGGTTAGCCTGCTGACAGCACAGTTAGTCTCATTCTCGCTAACCCAGGATGTGTGTCCTCTTGAGATCTTAAGACTCATAAGATTTGAAGTCCCTACTCAGTCCTTCCGAGCACCCATTGACAAGGTGTCATTCAGTTATTTTACGCAGCACATTTCAGGGGTGGCTTGAGTGTAACACAATGTGATTGGATTGGAGGGGGGAGATGCCTGAGATTGTGTTGCATCATGTATGAACTCAAATTGCATCGCTTCCATTCACTCGATGGTGCTCCAACTTCCTGACTCCTTACTTCCTGTTTTGGAAACGGAGCATAGCGAAGCATCCAGCTGTAAAAACTAATCCAGAAGTAGATTGATTGAAACTTTAACGCTACCTTGTGTTATTCAGAGCGAAACCGATTCAACCATGGCAGGGGAGAAGCAAACAAATCATCTACTACTGCCAATGCAATTTGTACAATGCTCCTGATCTATTCATTGCAGGTCCTGACAATCCTTTTTACATCTGACACATACGTAGTCAAGAACCTGAGGCTCATAAACTAACACGTTATTGATTTTGAGTGCAAATCCCCATACAAATTATAATTCAATTGTTTTTGGTCTGGATTGCATTTGTTTCATTTTCAGTTCTTTGATATAATAGATATCCTAAATTTAATTTTGCTGTGTCATACTGGATACTGGAGATCTAAAATGGTAATTACGTGTCAAAATCCAAGACTAAATGTCAATTCATCATGGCATAGCACCCACATTAGTAACCCAATAGCACATCATAACCTGAGGTTATCTTTCCTAAACCAGTAAGCACTATCGAATGCTAAGCAACACCATCCATAAGTACCTTTTTATTCATGTAGAATTGGAATAATATATTGACGGAACTGAGAAGTGTTGCTAATTCTTGCATGGATAATTAGATTGGAGCATCAACATCAAATGGCAGTTTTTCCTGGTAATTAATTTACTTAATTTTCTGCGCACTTGAAGTTATTTAAAGTGCATTACCTCTAAGCGTGTTCACAGGGTGACCTGTTGAAATTATTTTGAAGCAAAGGCACTTCCCATGCTGATACCGCTTATGCCACAGGACCAAAGAATATCGAAACCCTTTATCCAATTTAAAAAAAAATAAAAAAAACTGCCAGCATAAAGATATAATTATAATGGGGTTTAATTGTTAGATTTTACTTTTTACTGTTCAACAACAAAGCATGCTACAGTCTGTAGAACAAAGCTTTATTCCCCTTTAGCTGTGGATAGGTGAAAAGCTGTTCGACTCATTATACTGATGCATTTTCAGTCAAAATACATCAGAGGAATACCAAATCAAGACAAAATAGATTGTGATCATGGGGGAGTATCCCACTAGAAACATTTAGTGCTTTAAATGTAAAATGATAAAAGGGATTAATTAGCCAACAGCTGGGGCAGGTCTCCCTACCAATCAGAGTCATAAGAGCTACCTTGTTACTGTGAGCCGACTAGTACTGGCACGGGCCCAAGTCTGTGTGCACCACTACATATTCTGCAAATGTCCTTTTGCGGCAGCAGATGGCTTAAGATGCATTAATAAGGATGTGGCTTTTGACTAGCAGTTGCCCTGGAAATATCCTATCTGTCCAGTCTGTGGAGATATAGATGTAATAAATCAGTGTGTGTTTTTTTTGTTTTTGTTTTTTTCCTTCCCATCATCAACCTGAAAGAAATACCAATGCCCCAAATATGAAAGTTGAGGAAACGTAGAGGAGATTTATGT
The DNA here is from genome assembly GCA_025775045.1 of Hiodon tergisus. NCBI lineage: Eukaryota > Metazoa > Chordata > Actinopteri > Hiodontiformes > Hiodontidae > Hiodon > Hiodon tergisus. The sequence continues at coordinate 18,767 of JAOVYW010074101.1, forward strand.
CCCAGTTGTATACCTTTCTAGCTCAGTACTTGGTGTGGTGGTTGTTGAAGTATGTTCTAAAACGTAT
>JAOVYW010074102.1:0-18832 GCA_025775045.1 Hiodon tergisus
TATAATATCATATATATATATGTCGTTTGTCGTTCAAGTGTGGTTTGGGCACTTATTTGAGTGTCAAGAAAGATTTTATTTACCAAAAAATATTAGCCTTCATTAGAAAAGATAGTTTTGTTTATGGTGGCGGTTAAGGAACTACTCTTGAAGGTTCAGATTTAAGTTTTGGTAAATAAAATTGTAAGCTCTTGGCTAATTAATGACATCTGCTAATCAAGTAAATGATGATGATAATAATGACAATATTAATTAACAACAAAAGAATCAGAGCGCATAGCAGCAGGAAACTCAGAGCCGTCTTTGCGATGATTAGACATTTGGGCTTAGGGAGATTGCTGCCATATTTGTTTTTGTTTTTCCTCGACTGCTGTAAGTCCCAGTTCTGAATAAGGCAGTTTTAATGATATCCCACTCAACTCCAGCTCTGTTCATTGGATTTGAAGACAGGCAGGAAAAGTGTTCTACTCAAGCCTGCATTTTCCTCTATTTTTATATGATTTAAATCTGCTGGGTAGGGGTGCACCAATATATCGGCCACCAATCGGAATGGGCCGATAAAAGGTATCGGCCAATCGTATTTTTCTGATCAAAATTTTGAAAATTGTTATGAAATTGTTTTTACGATCTTATGAAATTGTGAAGCATAAACTGTGAGCCTAATGTAGCTAAATGCATCGGTCTTAGAGCTGAAAAGTTTGTTTAAATGTCAGCAGAGTGGAAATTTTACCAAGCGTTTGAAGAAGACAAAAAAAAACACTGTGCATTGTCGCCCAATCTGTAGCAACTGACTTATGTGGAGGAAAGAGCACAAATAACCTAAAACGAGTTAATCAGTCATCTGAAGCGGACTCATAATGCACACGTGAAAATGACTAAAGAGCCTACTGGTACAACACTGATTTCAGATCAGCTGTTTTTGCATCAATCACTGCAATGTTTTAAGTCACTGAACACATGGAACCCTGCTACTACCTAGCAGGCAATTTTTCTCTGATGTGAACCTTACCAATCTGTACAACTCTGTCTCAATGCACATGCTCTCTGCGTGAGACAGAGCAAAAATGCTTCTATTTGTGAAATATAATCTCCCACTCATGTTGAAGGATAGATCCCAGCAGTCATAACCTGATGTATTTTAATAACTTGAAAGATATAAAACATTTGACAGCTCCCTAATCAAATTTTACGTAACTGTATTTAATAGTTACGAGTAGAAGATACAAAAAAAACAAAACAAAATTAACTACAATTTTATGAAATGTGATTAACTGGTTGTCAAAATTTGATTTGGTCCCAGCCCTCTTCTTTTTTAATTTTTTGTAAGGGGGGCGTAGGTGTTTTAGCTGATTTAGATAGCTGATGTCGCTTTGAATTTTAGTTAACAATCATCACAGTAGCTAACTGTCTAGCAGAATTGGAACCTGTGTTGTCTTGTGTTGAAAACATGTTTATCTTACAGACAAATTTCATTTTTAAATTACTGTTGGGCTGACAAACATATGAGCATGATATTGGATCTTATTTGCCAAAGCAAAAGTTGACTTATTGTTGACTTTATATTGCTGATTTCATGTTGGCTTATATATGGATTTAAAATGAACAAATGGTTTCAGAATTGCAGCACCCTAATATTTGGAAAACATTTTTTTATGGTATTCCATGAAATGTGGAATCATTAAGTGAATGCACACTAGGCGGACCTGATAAGACACTGACATGATTTAGTCGTGGCAGTTTTGCGCCGGTTCAATGTGTGGCAAAAACCGACGCTGACGGGACAAGACACCAACAGATTTTGCTACAGGCGCCGACAAGCAAAATTCGGGTCAGACTCGTGAGCCTACAATAAGTGCCAGTAGTAGTCGCCATTGTGAATGCAAATTTAAGCAGAATATAGCTAATTTTAAAAACAAATGAAAGTTGTAGCTCTTTATTTCTTGCATTGATATTGATTGATGTAGATGATTGCCGATGGTGTAGTATTACTGAAGTTTACCTATATATTCCGTGTTTTATGTCCATAATTATACAGGGGAATGAAACATAATCTGAACCCAACTAAGATACACTGTTGATGGGTTTATGCATTACCAAGTTGCATGTTTACCAAATGATAAGATAAAAATATTTATGCTATTCTGCTCTAGTGAGGATTGACAATGCTCATCTCAGAAAATAAACAATATTATCCTGTATTACATGAATGTTATGTTTTCAGTCCTAGTTTTTCTTTCCTGATTTAGCTGAGCAATCACTTAATATGTTCAGCGTGTCAGTGACTTTATATGAAGAGATGGATATATCAGGAAAGGGCATTGATCTGGCTGTTTAAAGAGGTTGCAGTTGGGCAACAGAGAATGGTGAATTGGATGGCTAACAGGGTTTTTAAATTTTTTTATTGGATCATCTTCGTCTAGGCTGATATTTGATTGGTTTCTTTGAATAGGAATAACTAAACTCCTCAGGTCACCACACAGCCTGGTCCAGCCCTCTTCTTCGTATTAACAGGTGATACTAAAATGATGCTAGGGCTGCTTTTCAGAAGCTATGTATTCATTCGCATCACCATCAGGTCCTCTATAGTATTTTCCTATATTGGAATTGCTAAGTGTTCCTGTTGTTTAAGTCAGATACTTGCGGGTGATCCTACACTGCTTATCTACTGTGTCTGGTCATTTAGGCAATTTAGCTTGACAATAGAAACATTTTTGTTTATGTCCTAAAAGAACTGCTGTGGAGAAATTTTAATAAAATTATATGATATCTTTATTTATTCTGCTTAGAGAGATTTACTTCAGAATAGATCATTCACATAGAAAAATAAAGATTTGATAGGGAAGGAAATCTATCAGTGCTTTTAAATTTGGGTTACAGATGACGTTAATTTCAGATAGGTTTACAGATGCCGTTCATCTCAGATGGGTTTAATATATCTGTTTTTATGCTGACTCTTGCAAAAGCTCCAGCAGTTGCATGAGGGTAGAGTGTTCTGGAAACGCCGGCTGCTGGCTAAATAGCTGACTACTTACTAGTAGTGAAAAGTGGCTATAGTGTATGGGCAGAGGCGAGAGAGTAAACTGTTATCCACTGACCAAATCTCATGATTGTGAGCGATAACTCACATTGCTAGCCGGATTTTATCGTCAACTTTGCAACCATTGCACATTAAATAAAAAGTAAAGAAAAACAGAATAATTAATTGGATGCACACAAACATGTCCCTCAACACCTAATTGACTAAATGTAAAACATGAAAAATAAAATATTACTTTAACTATGTCCTACCTAGTCACGGAGAGCTATGGACTAGCTCGTTCAGTAAGTTATATTCATATTTTCTTTTCTTTGTGATCTTTGTATGTTCTGAATTTTCACTTGCTCTCCTTGTTATGGTCCATGATCCCAGCTGTGGCTTCGTTTAGATATTTAATTTTTAAAGGCACCGGGATCCATTACAATTAACTTGTCCACCGAACTCCAGTGTAGTGAATGTAAACAAATTGGAATAACAAAGAATGCAAGAAAGTGGTGACCTCTGTAAAAAAAAGACATTTTTGTTTATAACGCATTAATATTTGCAATATCGCTCTCGGGCATTCCACGGCTTGGTCTTGGCCAACACGAGACAGTGACACGCACAGACAAAAATGCAGACATGCTTAAACTAACGAACAAACTGCAGCAAGGGAGCCTAGGCTGGAATTACAAAAGATAAGCAAACTATCGACAACAATGTGAGGTGCGCATTATTGGTAGTGTTAGTTTTGGACAAAAGAGACCTAGTAGTAGACATGCCTGTTTCCAGGTCCTGTTTATCAGTCAGGAATGTAAGCTGTAATTGGTCGACGGGTGCTGTCTTGTGCTCTAGCAAATTTCAGTATTTTGTACTGAAAATCACTGGAATAACCATATATAACAGGTCCGTTGCATTTTAACCATGTCAGTACTTTTGAACAATGTGGGTTAATGTGGTTAAATTGAAAAAAGATGCTGAAGAATTAAGCCATGCATTAGGGATTAAATTAACGTATTAAGATGCACCAGAAGCCTCCAGCGCCCATCCTTGCACACGCCATCCCCCAGACCCCCCGAGATTGCTACTTTTTCTCCTTGGCTGACTACCTCAGATGCTAGGGAATGCACTGTTACAGCAACTATTTTTATTGGAGTTTAACATGTGGCGTACGTAAGGTCATGTTGTTGATTGAACTTAGAGAATAACCGACTTTATGATCAAATTATAAGCGTAAAACTGATACATTAGTCTGGGCTTCTCTCTACGTATTAATGACTTCTGAATTCTTGAAGTCCACACAGTAAATACAAAAAAATGGTTGGTTGATTACATAATATTATTCTTGCAAAACTAGTGTTGTGTTATACAATACTTTTTTTTGTTTTTGTTTTATTCCCCGTAAAAAAGGTTCAATTATTTAATATTTTCAAATATTTTCTTTGCATTTTTACCATCGGCAATTCTTATATCTGATCATTGTATCTTCAATTTATTTTTAGACTAGAGCTCCTTATTAATTATCTCAAGAACGGTTGGACGGATATTGTATTTAGTACAAAGACATGTTAGAGGAATCTGTTTGTCAAATGAAGTACATTGGCACCAATGCTGTTGCTATTGAGTTATTTTCTAATAAAACCAAATTTTCTAATAAGCCAAATTTTTCATTTCCTAATTTTCATTATTTTATAAAATCGGATATAAAATCTTAAAGATGCAAACTAGTGATTTGTCTTTGTATTTAACAATGCCAATCTGTTCTATAAAACCAATAAGGTACTGGAGGTTTGGATTTCGGCCTTCATCTAAAACCCATATCCGTGTCTCTGACTGTGTAGCATGACTACGGTTTTGGTTCTTTTGCGATCCTATTTCCTTAAGTTACTTCACTCCTGATTTCTGTTGTTTTTCTTTTTAATTATAATTTGGAACACATTAATGAGGAGCGTGACTTGGCTCCACAGAATCCTACCTAACCACATCTGTGAGTAGCCTCTGCCACATGCAGGTCGGTGGGAGGTGGAAGGAAAAAGGGTACTTTTTACCCACACGGAGCCAATGGTGTCATAACTAACCTGTCACCATCCTAAGCTAGTGAAACGCTGGCCTGGCTTTCTCTGAAGAGTTGTTCCCGTCACGTGTCTGCATTTGTGAGAACAGCACACAGTTGACATGGATAATTCAAAGGATTTGTTTTATTTAACAAAGATTCTAGATAGAATTGTCATTCTCAGCCAGGGCATTGCAATAACACATTGTCTTCATGTGCGAACAGTGGTTTTACAAGTTATTACTGTTTGAAGAAACGTGGAGGATGTGTGAAGGATACTTCAATTATAGTTCAGCATTTGAAAATGTGTATCCCTTGTTCTTAAAGGAGTTCTTAAACCCAGCTACTTGGAAGGTGCTTCTAGTGTAAATTAATTTTGTGCTTTTGTCTATTGACAACCTGTAGGATGTTGGTTTTAACCAAAAAAAGTCTTCAGTGACTACCTTTAAAATTGGTGCGAATTCCAATCAGTGTGATATATCCCTTCCCCTTTGTCAAACTAATTATCTGCCATTTTAAAATAAATTGTAACGTTGTATATGTAATGGAAAGTTAGTTTCAAGACATTGTTTCCAGTAAAACCTTAGTATACAGCTTCCAGTTCTTTGTTTATTTGATCTTTATTTAGGTGTCCTTGCCAACAGCACTATAGTTACATTAAATTTCCCTTTGTTTCTTTTTTAAACCGCTTTGCTCAAACTGTGTGAAACTATTGATTGATTTTCATGAGTCTTTGCTGACTTGCCATCTGTGGGCTGATGATGTACACATTTTGGGCCAGGTGATAGTCAACAAACAGGTCTCTATGTGACATTTATGTATAAGAAAACAAATTGCTACCTGCAGCCTGCCCTAAATCCATTCACTACACAGGTCAACAGGACAGACTAGAGTGCTTCTAGAAAGTAGATATCCCGTGCTCATGGATTCTGCACCACTTTTAGCAGTTGCCTTGTCTCAGTAAACTACTGCAGAATAAAATGGAACTGGTTGTATGTTCCCCAACCAAACCCTTTTTGAAATTTTCTTTTGAAGTAGTCAGGCAGAATGATAAAATAAAAACATTTCCTGGAAATGGGAATATCAGTGGTCGGTTGGCAATGCCTCCCATTGTCCCCAAGTTGGCTGTGTTAGATTTTTCCATTTTAATATGGAAAATAAATTAGCACTTAATATAATAATAAATATAATTAGCACTTCTGTGTCCTTTTTACGATACCAGAGTACATTCTTTTTGAATGGTCTTTTTGGGGTGCTGGAGTGTTATGTTCTCACAACATGTTTCATTAGCGTAATGTGTAGAGAGATGTCAACGTGTTGATATAGATTTTTGGGCTTCCATTGGCTGGGCCTCACATGAGCACCAGTTCATAATAAACAATTCTTTAGGAATCTGGATCTTGCTGTGTATCATTGGCTGTGTTTACATTGTTACTCACTGCAAACAGTGTCTCCTTGATGTCCAGAATTTTCCTGTTGGCCCACCCTCTGCAGTTGTTTTGTACATTAGTTGTATGTAAAGCAATGTAGGATAGGCAAGAGTTCCAGAGTTGGTTCTGGTTATTGTTCCACTCAGACCATAAATTGTTAAATTAGATAAATGTTTATGCTAAATTACAGCAGATGACCAAGTGCTCTTTGTTAATCTAGAGGTATTCCAGGGACAGGAACATTGCTTATCTGTTTTGTTTTTCATTCATTTATATAGCACTTATTTCATTCCATTGGCCAGTTTAGAGTTCCTCTAGGTTTCCAATCTGTTCCACCTTTCTTTTTCATCCCCGCCAGTCGCCCAATTGAATTTTTCTCTAGATTCTTCAAATTTTCAGTGTATGATCCAATAAGGAGCGAAGCCACCATTGGTAGGATTTATTTCCCTTAGGCTATTTCATTTCTTTACTTATTACATCAAGTACATGCTCTGACTCTATCCATGGGAGATAAGGACGGTGAATGGCCCAGAGAAGCAGCAGCAGTGATCCAGCCCTGAAAATCCAGCTCTAATCCCCCAGGGAAGGCCAGGCTGCGATGGAAATAAACGTTCTGCACTGCCAAGCTGTGCACAGGAAGCTGATGGCAAGGCCCAGCTGAGGTCAGAACTGCCCCAACAGACATTGACTCGCGCGCTCATTAAAGACGAGTTCTGTTTGTTCGCTGTCAAAACAGTCATCGCGGGATTGTGCGACTTCGACAATGCTGCTGCAAGGTTTGCAGGTCAGAGGTTGCGGGAGGATTCTGAGGGCATGTTCACAAAGCCTTGGCTCTTTGTAAATACAGTGCTAATTTTTTAACCGTGTTGAGAAATTCAATGCACACTGAGTATATTCAGTTTGAACCGGGTGACCATACCATTGTTGTATGTTTGATTCACTGTCTGATTTATAATATAGCAATAGAGAAGCAATATTATTATGAAGCTTGACTTTCCACACAATACCATAGTGGTGTTTTTTGTTTCAGTGCACTTATTTCTTTCAGCCTGACAGGTCCTATTTAAATTTAATACACAAAATGTAATTATTTATGATGCACTTTTTGCTTGCACTTTATTTTTAGAATGTCTGAGGTAAAAAAACTGATTTGTTGGACGTTAAGGTGTTCTGGCTCATTTTTCCCTAGATTAAATTTTTTCTTCCATGCCAATCCATGTGGAGCTGTAATGTTACAAGAATGCATTACATTCTCTGGGAAGTCACAATGGATTCCATGCCAGCACTGACGCCCGTGTACCTGCATGTCCTATCTGTTCGGAAAGCCTCTCAAGAGTCCTAAGGCTGAGATTCATACAAATGACATGTTAATCTTGGAGACATCGGGAATTTACAGCATTGGTCTGTGTGACAGTTGAGTTCGGGTGGTGTTCGCCTCAGGGGCTGTCAGTGGGACCAGAGTGAGGTGTGAGTCTCTGAAACACATCTGTTGTCAGCATGACATCTATACAAGGACCATTAATCCCATTGGCACCCCCACCCACCTTCACCACTGCAGTGAGACACATCTTCACTACAGTAGTGTGTTTTCCTCTGCGGTGAAGCAGCTCTTGGAGTGTAAACTAGACTGAAACGGCCTGTCGATTGTTCCTGTCGACTGAAGTGGCCTTTCGACTGGTCCTATCGACTGAAATGGCCTGTCGACTGTTCCTGTCGACTGAAGTGGCCTGTTGACTGTTCCTATCGACTGAACTGGCCTTTCGACTGAAATGGCCTGCCGACTGTTCCAGTCGACTGTTCCTGTCGACTGAAGTGGCCTGTCGACTGTTCCTGTTGACTGAAGTGGCCTGTCGACTAAAGTGTCCTGTCGACTGTTCCTGTTGACTGAAGTGGCTTGTCGACTGTTCCTGTCGACAGAACTGGCCTGTCAACTGTTCCCGTGGACTGCTCCTGTCGACTGAAGTGGTCTGTCGACTGTTCCTGTCAACTGAAATGGCCTGTCGATGGTTCCTGTCGACTGAACTGGCCTGTCAACTGTTCCCGTGGATTGTTCCTGTCGACTGAAGTGGTCTGTCGACTGTTCCTGTCAACTGAAGTGGCCTGTCGATGGTTCCTGTCGTCTGAACTGACCTGTCGACTGTTCCTATCGACTGAAGTGGCCTGTTGACTGTTCCTGTTGACTGTTCCCGTCGACTGTTCCTATCGATTGAAGTGGCTGTGCCTCAAACGGGGTTGCCGTGTTACTCCTGTCTGGTGGTAGATAAGGATGATTTTTCTAGCTGTGCAAGAAACCACTTTGTTGAACAGCATTTCCTTGTCTACGTCTTTGGGCGGCCCAGAAATCCCACTGACGTGAGTGTTTTTTTAATCACGCAGTCAAGGCCGAGGTCCAGCTTGGAGGCGCTGACCTATCATGTGACAGGAACCCGCCGGGAACACTTTATTTTTTTGTTTTAACTGCTGTTGAACACCTGTGGACTGCATAGATTTAAGGCTTGTCTGCGCAATTCACATGTTTGGACGACACCTACCGAAACCACAACCCATTTAAAAATATCCTGTAACAGATAAATTCAATTTTAGTGTGGGAATTGTTAGCAGTCATAATCATCTCATCCATAGGGCCAGGGATTTCCAGAAATGAAAATTTTGGAGACATTCTGGATTACTAAAGCTTTCAATTTCTGTTATTTCATAAACCCATTTAATTAAAGCAGTTATAAAAAAAATGTTATATTCTGAAATATATTCTAGAAGCATTTTTATAAAGTTTTACTGAGCATTTTACTGTTTAGAGTTTTACTGTTGATTCTAAACCAAGGGAATAGCATTCTCACACACAGACTGCATCATCGCTTAGCAACACACGCATGACGAAATCTGAACTGAAGGCACAGAGCACTGGGAACTTAACAACCAAAAGTACAAACAATGTTTGTATAAAAAAATATGTAAATCCATTAATGTTACAACACTGAAGACATGTTGTATCCCAATGTCAAACTGGTATTGATTTCAGAAATGAAAAAAAAAAAACTGCAGCTATTTCCTGAAATCACTGGCCCAACTCATCACGTAACCTCTGGGGTTTCGCTTCGAAAGGGTGGAAGGATGGCAAAAAAAAAGCGGTACTTGAGAACATGGAGAGCAAGAGCAGATCTACTTAGTTTCTGTCCTGTGAAATGCCCGGTTTATGTCACTCGCAGTACTGTGAATTTTTCTGTCTGTTGGCCTGACTTTGATTGCCCCCGAGAGAAGCAGGGCGGCGGTCCCAGCTGTGGGCTACATGCGGAGTTACAGAATCCACGGGCTTGGCTTAGTCTCAAGGGGCTGCGCTTAGCACTCAGCGCACGCGAGCCAGGCCTGCTGTCACACATGACATGCTTAATATGGCAGATGTGTTTTAAGTTTATTAGCACTGTGCCTGAATACTGCACATCGCAGGGACCATAAATTGGAATTTAATATAAATTAATAGGAAGTCCACAATTTTGTTTTTCTGGAATGGAAGCAGGGAATGCTGGTAATTGTTTTTTTTTTTTGTGTTTTTTTTAGCTCTAATCCCGAATGGACCCTGTTTTAACTTCAGAAGTATTGATTTTTTTTACCATAGTTTCATAGATGTGCTTTAGCCTTGCGTATTTGAACAAGTGCAGTTATTGTAAGGAGTAATTGAACAAAAGACAGCCCTTTAGTCTTTTAAAGGTATATTTATGTTTTCTAAGTATGTATTGTGTTTCTGATCATATTCCTAGGTCTTGAAGAGAGAACGAGCTCCGGGATGTGGGGAAAAATTGGCCACCCCGGCCCATCAAAGGTGAGGTCAAAAAGAAAACTTTCTACGGTATATTCGTCAAAGTTGTTATCAAGATAGCTTTATATAATGTTTCCTGTTTGCCACTGCAAAGTAACAACTATTCAAACCCTGAAAATCTGTAATCTGCAATGGGCTGTGCTTCTGATTCTCTTTATTCAAGATGGAGATTATAAGGAACAAAGCCTGATTGGTAAAAATGTGAAATGTAATTTACAAACTGGAATCTCATTAATATGTATAATTGCATATAAAACGTGTATAAAACATATAAATAACGTTATTCTCATTAGCATTTCATTACTTGCATCTTACCTTTATGCCAACCCGTTGCTTCCAGGCACTCCCATGGTAACAGTGACATTTATATTCCAACTTTCCACATTTTCTTTTGGAAAACTGCAGCCAACATGGCTTTTCATTTTAGTTTAACTGTTTAAAGACAATGTTGTAAATGACTCCTTATATTCTGATGTCTGTCTTACAATACCGTTCTCTCTCCCCATAATTCCATTTGTTGGTTCTTTTTCAATAGAATTGTACGAGCTTTTTTACTAATTGAATTTAAATCAATATGGTTTCTATAAAATATTGACTAGCTAATTAGGTCTTTGGCTGCTAAAATCAGCATCGTTTAAGCCAATCACTAGAGCCCACTACCTGTGCCCCAAGTACAAGTACACCTACTGGTTGCTGTCCATCAACAGTCTTGACTGAGCGAAAACCAAATTCCATACATGCTAAAGGCATTGCTATTACCTAATAATAATAATAAATTAAAAAACTACATTCTACGTTTGTTTTAGTATCCTACTGGATATTGCTGTTTTATTTGTCATTATTTTCAGGGGCATCTTCTGTATGATCTCTTGGATAACAACGGAAAGGGGCTAGGTTTTTTAAAGTTAGCCGTTGCAAGATTCCTATTTTCCTTTCAGTAAACTAAGTGTAATGTTAGTAGCTTGCAAGTTATGTTACTATATATGCTTTAAAAGAAAAAAGTAAAGGTATTTTTTTGGTTTGCATTCTATGGTCTCAGTTGAATGGCAATGATCCCCTTTGATTTAAAAAAAATAAAAGATTGTCGCACTCATGGTTATTTTTTAAATAATTGTTTCTTTAAAATGTTAAGTCTGGGTAAATAGGTGAATGAAATGTGCCTTTTCGTAGCCATCTCCCAAGGAATCAGGATATTCCTCATGGCTGATACTAGAAAACTTAACTTGTCTTCTTTTTACATGACTGCATGTATTTTGCATGCTATTTAATTCTTTACCAGAGTATAATGTAATTAACCCTCATCATAGCTTCATTCCTCTTCCTTATCATCAGTTCTCTGTCTCCAAGTCACCAAGACACTTTCAGGCCTGTTTGTCTTTGCTCTGTTTTTATTGGCAATTCACTGGTTGCTAAATGGCAGATGAGCAAACCGATGAATAGCGTAATCCTAATGTTAATGTGACGTTAACAAATAACTGGGTTATGGTGTTCAATGTTGTTATTATTGACTTATTATTCAGTAAACAATGCCAGTTTGGGAATTCTGATGAATATTTTGGGATTTTACAGTTGATTTTCACTGTAGGCACACATTATGGGCTTACAAAAGTGCTTTAGTAACCATTAAATGTTATCTACAACTGTTGCAGATTTATGCTAACGGTTCCCAGTACACGCACATGGCTAGCCGGGACCTTGGATCACATGACAACATCTCGACTCCGTATATCAATTCCAGACAGGCAGGTATGTCTTCCACTTTTTCCTCAAGTAGCTTTACATGCCAATCATTTATGTGAGGATCGGTATGACAGAATCTGATTTCTGTACTGGGCTAGCTTTGTGGCAGATTCATCTTATGCTGGATTAGCTATTTAGTGATTTTAAAGTGAATTCGTGTAATACAGTGGCCCAGTAATTTACGGAGCCAATATTGCCAGGAAGCACTAAGAATACACGGCAAATATCTACGTATCTGTTTGCTATTTCATTTCTGCGTTACTTTCCCCCGTGTCTCTACCATGGAATGCTGATTAATCTGAAATATAAAATTGAGATACTACAGTGTTACTAGTTTCTTTGGAAGTAGAAGCGAGAAGAACTCCGGACATTCCGTATGACAAACAAAGCCGATGAGAAAATGAGATCAGTAATGCGCAGGAATTCGTACTGGTCATGCTGTTTACAGATTCTGACTCTCAGAGAGAGATCAAAGTAGAAGATTCGCAAGGGAGCGTCTTGAAAGAGTTGCGCCTCCTGTTGACGTGAGAGTGAGTTTCGCCACTTGGCAGGTCACGGGACAATGCCCCCCCCTTACCTGACTTTGACCCTTGGAGTTATAGAAACTGCATTTTTAACGCTCCCTTTGACCAGCTAAAACAAGGATGTCATAAATCTCAGATTCCACGTCCTGCCTGCTGTTTCCTGCCTCTGTGTTAGGGGCCATGGGACTGGTGTCACGGAGGAGTCCAGAGTGGAAGCGGAGAGCTGCTGGGGGGGGAGACGCTTTTGTCTGTCCGTGTTTATACTCGTGTCTGTGTTTGGGCTGTCTGATAGGCTGCAAAATGGAGCATTGCAGCTTGACTGTGCCACACCTGTCCCTTCAGCTGTAATGGAGTGGGCTGGTCATGTGGAATGAGCCCATCTGCCGTGTGTGTGTGTGTGTGTGTGTGTGCATGTGTGTGTGTGTGTGTGTGTTTGTGCGTGTGTGTGTGTGTGTGCGTGCATGTGTGTGTGTGTGTGTGCGTGCATGTGTGTGTGTGTGTGTGTGTGCGAGTGTGTGCGCGAGTGTGTGCGCGTGTGTGCTTGTGTGTGTGTGTGTGTGTGTGTGTTTGTGCGTGTGTGTGTGCGAGCGTGCATGTGTGCTTGTGTGTGTGTGTGTTTGTGTGTTTGTGCATGCATGTGTGTGCATTTAAACCCACGAGATACATTTTACCAAAATTCAAAAATTTGAAGGAAAATGTAGCAAATATACTTTCTAGAAGGAAAGGTGAATGCAATTTTCAGCATGCGAAGAGACAATGTCAGTTGTATGACATATTTATGTTTTCACCTGTCCATGTGCCGATGTCCGTGTGAAAAAATCCTCATGAAATGTCTGCTACTGGTTTGTGTAATGGTGCTTCTTGAAACTAGCAGCTGTCACTGTGGCGCTGTCTTTAAGAGCAGCGGTGATCAAGCCAAAATAAGGGAGGGCGGATGGCCACGTGCCGCGTTTGGCCTCCTCTGGGTGCATCAGGCAGCTACTCCTATTCGGAGGAGTGAAATGGTTGTTTCTCGGGACGAAGAAAGACCGTTTTCTTTTACGGAACCCGTGTTAGAGGCGCTGATTGAAACCGTGGGTTGCGAAGGCTAATGACGCGATGGAGAGCGTCGACAGATGTATCCATCATCGTAAAACGTAATAATTAATTATATTTCCCATGAAGAGAAATATGTAAATGAGCACTCATTAACAATTTCGTCTTTAGCATCGATTATGCCGTTGCTGACAGAGTTTTAATGAATTAAACATTCTCGTCGCCTTCAAAAGAACAGATAGAATTCATTTGGGAATGGGGGGTGAAATGTTATCATTGTGAAACGGAACACTGCCAAGTTTTCCAAAATAAAGTCAAAGCAACCTATGCAAATGAGTACCAAGGGCAGCAGTTGTGGTTTCAGAAAAAGCAGGGGCTTTTAATCCATTTTTTTGGAATATGGTTTTGGCGTATTTATTGCCTTGTCACTTAAGTTGCAATCTCCCTGCAAATAAACCTTTATGTTTAATTTAGAACCTTTTTAAAAAAAAAACCACTGGCAAATATTTTTTTTTAAATTTTGGCTTGTTTCACTGAGTCTGCAAAGGGTTTTGTTTATTTATCCCTCCCATAGGATTTTAAGTCAAAAAATACACTCAGTGGCCAGTTTATTAAGTACACACATTGAGTATGGACAGACCCCCCTTTGTTTCCAGAACAGCCTGAACAGTTCGGGGCATGGATTCTACAAGGTTTCGGAAACTCTGAACAGGGATGTTGGTGCATGCTGACGTGATGGTGTTATGCAGTTTCTGCAGATTGGACGGCGCCACGTTCACGCTGCAAACGGCCCGTTACTTCTCATCCCAAAGATGCGTATTTGGTTTGTTTTTGTGGTCCTGGAACCATTCTGGGACAATTGGTTGTTTGTGACATGGTGCATTATCTTGCTGTAAGCATCCGTGTGATGCGAGGCAAACTGTAGCCATGAAGGGAGTGTGAGGGCCATCGTCTGATTGAAGAATAGACTCCGGCTATGGGTTTGTTCCTGGCAGATTTCTGTATCACAGGTTACGGAGGACGTTTTCCCAGGTTTTCCAGAGGGCTAGATTGTGATGGATGAGTGTAAGCGTAGGGTATGTTGCACAAACTTTCCTCTGCTGCTACGTGAACACAGCCAGTGTGATGGTGTCTTTAAATTAAGTGATGCGAACAAAGTACGATGGTTTGTCTTTCAATGTAGAACATTCAATTCAGGCTCTGTTTTAAATCTCCCCATCTCTATCTGCGTCGCCTTCTACTTAAATATTCACTAAGGCAAAATGTATGTAATGAAACTGGACTGCTTCATAATAAAATGCTTACCAGCTCCCTGGTTAAACAACAGTTTGTAAGTCTTGAACACTTTGTAAATATTGAATATAGAGACATTTCATTTATTTATTTGTGTTTTTGTTGAAAGATTTATGGTGCCTTTCCGATTAATGGAAAACTGGTTATAGTGATCCATGATGTTTGTTCTGGGAATCTTCTTTTATATTATATTTCCTCCGTGAAGCATAATTGAGTCATTGTATATGTATATTTAGGTTTTAGTGTTGACAATGTCATTCATAGAGCTTTGTGAACCCTTTCCATAGCCATTGGATTCAAGGTATTGTTCTCATAAACCAAATGTTCCAGTCAGACAAACTGGATATTATTCTGAAAAATTAAGAGATTAATCCTGAAAAATGACATGAAGGAGGAACCATGAAAACTGTTGACTGTTAATATTTGAAATAACTAAACAGATTGCCTCCGGTTTAGTTAAAATTATTATTATGTTTTGCTATGTCCTTAAATACAGAAATAAAACGTGTTCAGAAGATTTTCGCTCAATTGCTGTGCTCGCCGTAGGGCTTGGCAATAACGACAACGTTGACATGCCAAGGACGGCCTGCCGCACTCAACACTTTTAGGGGAGCTGTCGGTTACCGCTCTCAAAGGCCCAAATTGTTTTTGGGCTAAGCTGCCAGAGTATGGGTATCCGGGCTATTTGCGTTTATTTTGGTACCATAGCCAAACGGCACGACCCGCTCTCTTTGTACCGTTTCTAAAGGGACGGTGAAAGGCATCTGAGCGTCGGCGCCATGTAAGGTACCGCCCTTGTGCACAGGTGCAATGTCTTTTTGTTCTGTATGCTGTTAATTTAGTATACAGAGACGTGGTTTAACAGTTGTATGTAGTTTTTGTTTTTATTGATTTCCTAGCTGGCGGAGGTTGGTATAGATAATGATGGCTGTTTTGCATAGGGCAGCTTGCCTAGAATGTAATTAAGCGTATTCAAAAGCCCCAAACAGCCGCACTGCTCCCGAGTCTCAGGCCTGGAATTTTAATTCGCGCTTATTGGGGATTCAGAAGGCTAACCGAAATGTTCAGATGCCGTCGCTAACAAGAAGGCTTTGCACTTTCCATGACACCTTTATTTGTTTTTTGTTTACTCATCTTTTGATTTATTAAGCTGTTTTTATTGCCAAGCAATCGGCGTGCCTGCCAGAGATGTTCAGTTAGACATTCACCATCCAGCAAGTGATATTTACATTGAATGCAAAATTCGACGCTTTCGTGAGCCAGTGCACCTTATCATAGTTTTGTTTATATTTTAAATTTTATTTATATGAATTTTGTTCCCTGTGGCTACAGTGGCCCTTTTTTTAAGGCTTTGTTGGAGTTCTGGAAGGATGCCCATTGATGTCATGGAAACACTTCAGTTACCCAGAATGATTTGTGTGTCGGCAGATCTCTCAACCTCCCCCACACAAACAGTTTGTTTATTAACCCCTTCTTCGCCTCCATTTCTCAGTGCTTACTGTGCTTAGGCTTACACATCCTAAATAGGAACAGATATTAAAATAGACTCATTTAACAGCGTCTTCAATGCCAAAAGTCTCCTTGTGTTAGCGGGCTGCATTATTCATTTTTGTTCCAATTCAAAAGGATTGGTTTTTGTTTCATGCATCGGGCCAATCCGAGGACCGATTCAAAATCGGCACTATATTTGCAGATCTACAACTAGACTTATTAAGACTAGGGCTGCAAGTTTCAAATATTAAAATGGTACTCTAGCGATAATTTTTTTTGATTATTAGAATAATCAAGCTACATGCAGAATTGTGCCAAAACACTACACGTACAAAGTATTAAGTCAAAATATAATTCAAGACAATGTAATAGTTTGATCAAATTGTTTCTCAAACACTGATATATAAATCTGATATAAATTAAAAACTATATTTGTCATAAAAATACTACTGGTATGTCATAAGGCTGTATGCTTTATTCAAAATCTCCATTCTTGTTTGCTGTCATCCATTAATACAGGAATGACTACTGGTGCTGGAAAGCATGGGGGTTGCTTCTACTAGCACTAAAAACAAAAGCCGTCCACTGGCTAATCTAAATTCTGTTTCACTTAATGTTGTTTGTTTAAAAGCAAATCCCGACTCTTCCAGGTGTGTCACCCCCTTTTAAATGGTTCGTTAGTATTTGTCTAGCCTCCCCTCTTCTCTTGTTGCAGTGACTTAATTTTTTAAACAAAAGTAAAACTTACCAAGTAATGGCTACAACCGACTGAAACCTGGCAACCTGCTAATCGCATTTAATGAAACGCTTAAACATCGAACTTATATTGTTGTGAAAAAGCAGCACTTCCTCACGCAGTGAACAAGAGATGGTCTTGTTTAACGCCCTTTGGAGATCATTCCAAATGATTTCGATTTTATTTTTTTGGTGTGTTTCCTGCAGAAGAATGCTGCTTCTTCACCGTCCATCATTTAGAAAATCTTACGAATATTCAACGAATATTTCTTATTTGTCGATTATTAAAATTATTCAAATGAACAACTAATTTAGATCTATATGTAGATATGTGTGTGCATGTATATTACATATATTATATGTATGTATGGATGGGCCGACAGATTGAATTGAAGGTCCATTTCGGGTTCTGAAAGGACCCATTGAGATGAATGCGGTCAGTGCCACCGACCGCCCTCTTGCGTCATTTTTGCCGTACGATGATTTTTATTTTGTAACATTTGCCTTGCGTTCGGTTTTTACAAGTTTTCACAGAACATCACTGCCGACCTCTCTGGGTTATTGCTATAGCCCGCAATTTTAACATAATTAGCTATTCACTAGCTTTCACGGAACACGACTGCCGACCTCTCTGAATTTTTCTATAACCCTCAATTTTAAAATAATTGCGGCAAGCAGCAGCTGGGGACGAGTCAGACAGCCAATACCAGATTGTGAGTCAAAAAGATTTGGGTCAATTCAAATCCAGTCCTTTGTGAAACCATTTGTCCACACTCGACATTGGCAGATTTCTTTGGCATCCTGGTATAGAAATGGACGGTTTTTGGTATCCTCACGAATAATACATCCGCTCGTATAATGAGGCAAGAGGCAAGCAAGGAAAATGGAACACAAGCCAGGAAACGGGAAAAACCTTCAAATCCCAATTAATAAATTGTGATCTCTTTTAACCAAATTCTGGTTAATGTGTTCATCTTATGTAACTTGAATGTAATGTAATATGTAATATTAAAGTGAGGGATTTGTTAAAATGACATGTTTATATAAAAGAGAGCTAGACCCCCGGGTATTACCCTTTTAATAAAAATAACTTCTTTTTTTTCTTAGTATTTTAAAAACTATTCTCTAACACATTAATGCCAAACTTTGAAATACGTTTTGCTCCCATTTTGGATTCTCCAGCTAGTTAATATCTTTCCAAGTTTTGCGCTCCAAGATACAAACAGCTTAACAATGGACAGTTTATTGTCTAGGTAAGTGTTTTTAGTTGGATTAGATGTAAGAACAGCAATGTTTTACTGCCGGAAGCGTTGTTCCTGCTCCTCTGACCGCACAAAAATCTCCGGTTTCTGGTCCTGTGACGTTTTCGTAATTCTATGAGAATTGAGGAAATTAAATAGCATCTCGGTAAACTCTGTGCTTTTTTCTGTGCAGCTAAACCGGAGAGAGGGCCCTACTCCTACGAAAGAGATTCCAGGTTACAGGGCTGCCCTCAGGTAAGACATTTAAAACAATAGAAAACGACAGACTGGTGTATGGGTTGTTGTAGCATTTGTAATGTGGTGTAACTAGGAACCGCTTTGGCCTTTGTTCTGGGGATTCCTAACACTTGGCTGTCCTTCTCTCTGGTCAACAAAAAGCTGAAGTAGAAATTCATTACATTTTTCAGGGTCAGTTTTCAAGCGGGCCCCTGTATATATA
>JAOVYW010074103.1:0-18831 GCA_025775045.1 Hiodon tergisus
AGAGAGAGAGAGAGAGAGAGAGAGAGAGAGAGGGGGGGGGGGGCTGCAATTTGAAATTTTGCAATGAGAAATTGTTAAAACGGGGGGATAAATACTCTCCGAGAGCATGGCTCCGTGCGACGTGCAGTGCGTCTGACGGGGAGCTGTCAGACCTGTGACGCCTTAACGCGCCGTGTCTGGGGCGGGAAACCGGTGACGGTAGGATGTCGCCCCACGGAATTCGGGGCCTTGGACAGGTCAGCGAGCCGCTGATATGCTAATGGGAAAATAATAATAATAGAATGTGAAATTAAATTACTGTGTTCTTTCTGTCCGCTGTTCCTGCTCTCATTAACATCAACGCTAATGTCGCTGCTAATGTTTTGGTTCTATGCCGACTTGCTCTAATTAGGTGTAGTATCTAAAAATAAAAAAGGGGGGGAGAAAGTTGTGCACTGGAAAAACATTTTGGGAAATGCAACGGGAGGAAGGGGGTGTAACTGTGCCAGATGAAGTGTATTTGTTGATGGTGGGCAGAGGAGGAATGCATATGGGTTTGGCCCAGAGCTTTGAAAGCTTGGAGTGGGCTCAGGGAACTTCGGCGCGAGGAACGCAGTGGGTAACTGCTACGGAAGGGGAGAGCGAAGCGATTCGTCACGCCGCCTGGACGAGAGAACGGAGCAGACCTAGAGGAAAAGGGCAGTGTGAGTCCAGATGAGAACCTGAGCGAGGAGCAAAGCGCGCGTGTGTGAGTGTGTGTGTGTGTGTGATTGTGTGAGTGTGTGTGTGTGTGTGTTGGGGGGGCGGGGGGCGCGGTACACGGGGACAGTGGTGAAGGAGGGACATGGCCGCTGGCAGCGAGTTCGGCATCTGTCATCCAGACACCTGCAATCACTCCTGGCCTGACAGCGGACTGTGGCGGATTGATCTGTGGAGTGGCCTGGGGCAGGCGTGTAAACCGCGCTCTGGTGCTGTGACAGGGAGACCTCGTCTGATGGCCCTGGGACCCGGAGAAATTAAACCCGCCGAGGACATCTGACATGGGGGAGGGGTGGTTGGGGAAGGGTGACTGACACATCGGCGCTTGAGTGAAGGACCTTCCGCCTTACTTCGCTTGGCTAGGGGGCAGTGCGTTTTCACCGCCAGGTGCGGACAAATAACAAGCCCAGGGTAGGCGCAAACAGGCAGCTTCCATTGGTGTGGAAGACCATGCTCTTATTTTAATTAAGATGCACAGTCGGGGACAAGGCTCTGCCTTAAAAACTGGTTCATCTTCTTCAAACAAGAGCTCGTGTCAGTTCACCTTGAATTCTCGCCGTCTCTAAGCCCGGTCATCAATCACTCCGAACTTCGCAAAGGGCGTAAATGGATAACAGCGTAGTCCATTCGGTCTGACACAACAACCAAACTCATCCTGGTCCAATCAGCCTGAGTTATTTGAGGACGGCCCCTCCCCTCCAGAACCTCTCCAGACATCCTGCCACCGGTGCATGGGAGAGACACTGACATGTATACTTTTTAAAGTGAGTGCACTGACTACCGCCAGTGAGCTAATTCTGTGCAAAGGAAGTAACTCAAGGAATCTTCAGGGGAAAACATGACCATTAGAGCGCCAGGATAGTATTCCGTGAGACACACCGTCAAGGGGCACGGCTCTCACCAGACTGAAACCTTCTTTCAATCTAACTTCTGCATCGTATGCTCCACGGCAACACATCAGAGCTCGCTGAAGAGATTCGGCTAAGACTGATCTGTGCTCCAATAACCTCAGGAGGATGGTCCTCTGTGTTTTTCCGCCTTCACAACACAGTCCTCCATGGGCTATCAGCCGAGAAATAGCTCGGACGGAGGGGCCTGATGGAGGAATGCCCGCAACTCCCGAACCCAGTTCTGTTTACAGAGGGCATTTAGGCCTGTTTAAGGCGGAGCGCTGTCTGCACGCTTGCATAATATGGAAATAAAGCAGAGGCAGGAAAAGACTGACATCTGCTCCTCCGGCGAGCGTCTGAACAGAGCGAGTAAGCAGAATGATTACTGCAGTGTGAAGAGCAGTATGTTTTCCTCAGAGGGGTACTGAGCACACAGTAAAAATACGCCTCAGCCTCGCACACAGAAAAATCAAAAAAACTTTGTGCAGCTTTTAGTAGCAACGTTAAAATCCCTGGAGGGCCCCGACAGAGCGACCCAGCGCGAGCGCTTCCCGTCCACTGACACAGCGCGGGCGAGGGGCAGGAGGGTGGCGGTCTGTAAGACGAGACGCGCGCCACGGTTGCTTTTTATCGAATATGCGTCAGCGTGGGCGCTCAGAGCGAGCTGTGGGGTCATGTTCTTCACTCAGGTAGCAAAAGAAAAATCTAGAAGGTGCCTTGAGTAAAGGGAAATCAATGACAAGAAATTAGAACTAAAAATAAAAGCATTAAAGAAAAGTTTTTTGTTTTTTTTACTAACATATTCCTCCTACAGCAAGAGCACCGCATTTTCTCAGGGTCCAGCTTTATTCTCCATTTATACCAGCCTAGTTTAAACCCATTTTCCTGTCATTGATTTTTCTTAGTTTTAAACCTGCCAGCAAACCGATTCCCCAAATATCACACGTCATATTATTCCCCCGCAAAAAACCCAAAAACCCAGTATTAGGCGGGTGATGCGGCCAAGAACGTGCCTCAGTTTTGGACTGCCGCGAACGCATCCAGGCGCTAAAGACAGCGAGTCCAAAAGCCAGGAGAGACAGCCTACCAAACGGCGAGCTCGCTGATGACTTGCCCCTTTAATCCCGGGTTTTAGCTGCTCAGAGCAGCAAGGCCAAGCCTTTTACAACCCAGTCCATGTCTACAGGCTCCTCGGAGCGAGGTGACTTAGGGTGAGCTTACGGTGAGCGGTCGTCAGGATTCCATCCCGTGACAGATCGTGCCGTCTGAGAGCTGCCACTCTCCGTCCCGCAGCTCTGATGGTTTTGATAATTGGAGTGCCCAGAGGCGGGCGGGTCGGACGAAGCACGGGCCGGGGCGATCGATTAATCGATGGGCGTAATCGCGCGCCCCAGGTGCAGGGAGGTGCAGGGCAGTGAGAAGCCTAGGTGGACTAGTCACCTCCAGCATGGGAAAGGTCACTTGGCTCAAACTCGTTTCCCCCACCCCACCCCGTTTGTCAGCCGAAGAAATAAAACCCCCCTTTTCTTTTAAATAGCATAAAAGAACAAGGGCCTGGGTTACAAACACAGATCTGTGGGGAAGACAGCCAGGCATTCAATCTATACAATAGAGACACTTTGTTTTCGGGAGACAAATTGATTGCTTTTCATCCTTACATACCGTCCTGACTGCCGTGTTATAAACTCACACTGTGCCTCACAAACACACTGACTCCACAATATTAGTTTTTGAGGAAGCACAAATCATTTTTTTTTAAAAGAGAGAGCACACATTATGTTTTGTCACACAGATATATGAATCCAACAACAAAGCCCAAGCTAGGCGTGGGAAATGGTTATTATTATCCCCCCGAGAAGAAACTGCCAAAATGGCCCCGCACACGAGATGGTTTCCGGATAGAATTGGACTGACAGGGCGCCACTGATAAACCACAGAAATGCACCTACACATACCGTAAGCCCTGCACCAGCATATGAACAGTGAACTTTAAATACACGCCAGTCATGCGTGTGAACAATACTAATTCCTTTCAAACATAAACCCTGGCGAGGCCTACTCAAACAGAACACCGTATAATTAGAAACGGTCAATATTCCCGTAAATTTAACGCCCCTGCCTGGCTGAAAAACACAGCATAGTGTTTGGTGTTATTTGAACGCTATATATATACTTGTTGTGGTAGACAAATCTGGACGGTTAAAAGTGAATAAATAAACAATAATGAATCAGTTAGCATATAAAGATTAGTTTACTGAAAGTATGGAATAACCCGAGAAGGTTTATAAAAGGTTAAGTACAAAATAACGCTGTCACCTCCTCTCTTTTTTTCAAACTTGGGCTTACTGGAAGCAGAGAGTGTGAGTTAGAAATACAGAGAAATAAGAGTGAAGTCAAAAAATGAGGGTTACAGAGGGAGAAAAAAGAAATAGCCAATTAGCAGGAAGCCAGCAGGTGTGAATTTTCTCCTGAGCTACCCCCTCCTTCCCATCTCCCCGTCAGCTCGTGGGCTCTGGGGAAGTGGAGGGAGGGGTGTACTGTGTGCCTTAAAGAGCAGGGAGTTTCTATGGCAACCACCTGGCATGCTTAGTCTCCAGGGAAACGGAAATGTCACAGCCTAAGAGCATGTCTTGCAGAAAGAGAGATAGGAAGAGAGAGGCAGATATAAAAAAGAGGCAGGTATGAAGATGGAAATGGGGTGAGGGAACAGGTTTATCTCAGGGGCAAGGTCAGCTTTGTTGTGGATTTACATAGTAGCAAATTATAAGGAAATCAATCAATCTTCCAACCGGATTATCCTGTCCACATCTCCTCCAACAGGCCGACTTCTGACACAGTTTTTAGACAGACAAGACAAGAGTATGACGGCGGCAAAACGCGCAAGACTCGTCCTTAAAAAAGCAGAACAGCAGAAGCGTGCGCTTTGCATCTGTGAACGGCCAGGCAAAACTTTAAGAACTCCGAAAGCAAGCTTTGGAGTCGGTGTGGCGGGAGAACGACGGCGTTCCGCCGCGTGCCGCGGGGAGAAACAAACAACCCAAGAAGGCACTTCTCCTCACTTGCCAGCCCTTGACTAATCGGGGCTCGCTTTACTGCGCTGGTTCGGAGCCACAGTTTGAACTTCCAAATTGCACATTAGCCAGCTCTGTCCTCCAGAAAACCTGTTAACCTAAATGGCAGCCTATTGTTAAACCATTAAGACGCCATTGATTCATCACCTCCAGAGCTGAATGCAGTGCCTCAGCAGCAGGTGTTTAAGTATCCCTGCAGGTCTCCGTGCGGGGTTAATCAGGGTGTACAAATGTTGCTCTTTGTCACCACGGCGCCACTTCCCTGATGTATGCCGCTCATTACAGTTAAGGGCAATTCCCCCGCTCCCCCAAATTTCTCCATGAATTTATTTATCCGACTCGCCCATCTGGCCCTATCGACCTTTAAAGTCTGCCCTACTTCCGAAGGCGACTGCGTCACTTTAACGACCCGGAGAGGCAGCAGAAGTGAAGTGGCGATCGCGGCATTGTCTCTGTGGGTGGAGCTCCGGGGGCAGCCAATCTCCTGTGCCATTCTGCCTGCCAGCCTGCCCGCTGGTGTGTCAACCAGTGCCAACCACTTAATCCTTCTCCTTTTCTGTTGTTATTATTGCCGTCTATGAGCACAATACTTTTTTTTTTTTTTTTTTTTTACAGGATCTGGTTTTACATTTGTGGTTAATATCCTGAAATGTTTATGGCACGAATATTCTCATGGAATATTTCCAAACATCCTTCCATCATTCCCTGACACACTTTAATATCTTCTTTTGATGCCAACAACGAGAACAAAGTAAGAAAACAAAACGTTTAGATGCACTCTCTGCAGCAGATCTGCCACACAGAATTCTCATTAGTTTTCATTTCCCCCACTTCTTTGGAGAGAAAGACTTTGCGTTCAAAGGGGGTGGGTTGGGGGGGGGGGGGGTTGCGTAACATCTGATGGCACTCTCATTAAAGTCTCTGGTGGGCTCTCTCACAAGATGCGGACGCCTGCTCAGGGATGCCATTAAACTTAATGAGTCTGGGCAGCGAGAGAGCCACGCAAAACCAGAATACCCCGAAATGCTTTCAACATTTCCTTGCAGGTTTTAGCCCCGCAACGCTTAGCGCACAGAGGTATAGGGGACAGACAGGCGGACGTATGGTTGTGTGCTGCAGCAAAGTACCCCCCCAGCCCCATTCAAGAACGGTGGACCCATACCCTCCTTACCAGTCTACTTTGGCCCGTTTATAAATCTCCATTCCCTTCTGAACATCCAACAGAAAGTTCTAGTGTAGCCCGAACTGTGGTTCAGAGGCTCCGAAGACATTATTAGTAAACACCAGGCCGATTTTACAGGGGAGAGCCTGGGGGCTTGTTCTGATAAAAATAGGTCCCAGTCTCACCTCGGGTTGACACTTCTGAGGGAGGGGGGAACTTACTATGACAGGGAGAAAAGGCAGAGCGCCGTCTCCCCCAGGCTGTCACGAGAAGAGCTGCACTGGGGGGGGATGGGCGAATGATGGAGTCACTTTGGGAAGGTCACGCACGCCGCCACCCATTTCCCCCCTCCGCAGACACAAGCTCAAGACAAGCCTTGATAAAGCCAACATTTCAGACCATCTCTCTCCATAATCAAATTGAAGAGCCTGGGATTGAATCGCGTGGCGGTTGAAAAGGGGGGAGGGGGGGTTGGTGGGGGCGCAAAAAACAAATTCTCATTAAAATTTCAAGGGATTTCACTGAGCTGTTTATCGGGCTCCTGGTGACAGGAAATTATGGAAATGGATCAACATGCAGTCCTATGGGCCAGAAACAGAGCAGAGAGACCACAGGGGGTGGAACTGTTTCATGCCTCAGAAACAAATAATCACAAAAACACAAAGGGGCCCAGCGGTCCGAGGATGCACAGCTTAGAGAATAAACTCAACAGGGAAAAAGGGGTGGCGGTCATGAATGACAAGTGATGGATGTCAGGCAGGTGGCACGAGCCCCATCCTACCCACTCCCTCAAATGAAGCGGGAAGGAGTTACGGATGGGAGGCGTCCACACTCGGACCCCTGTCACATGCCAGTCGCTACCCTCATGTCAGATCTGTCATGACACGCCGCCTGCCTGGCTTATTTATAGAGAGCTTTCGCTCATCGACAGACTGACAGGAAACATGCTACAGTGATTTAAACGAGATGTGTTTTTGCCCCACAGCATTTCGGCGCTCCCTTTCGAGCGCTCCCTGGGCCGTAACTATCAATCAGTTAATGATTTTATTAAGCAGAACACGTCAAATCAGCCCCCTAGTGAGAGCCACTAGGGGCTTAATAATGTATTGGTTTCGCCATTTTCAAACAAATTTGCCACGAGATTTATTACAAACTTCAGTTCGTTAATCATTTACATATGGCCAATATCATAAGACTTCATTAAATAAATAATCTAGGATCACATCTCTCTTCAGATGTTTGTAAATCCAATTATTGCTTTATCAAATTTGATTTTATTCTCACTATTCTTATTTTTCTTGGGCTCCAGCAGGTTGATGAAATCAGTCGGGTTTAATATTGGCACCGCTGATAAATGTGTTAGCTTTTATCATTTGGGCTGCGGACGGTCGGAGGGCTACGGGGCTGCTCTGCTCCCACCTGGAACAAACTCCCACCGTAATCTCATCTGAGTGCCGCCCCAAGGTGCTCAAAGGACACTCGCACCCGAGAAAAGCTCTCACGGAGCCGAGGGGGATGATCCCGACTCTCAGGTCGCCACAGGAAATGTACCTCACCGCCTCCGTTGTTAACACAGGTAAGATACCCACTGACGGGAGTCACATGACCAATTTCACGCGTTTCGAGGCTTAACTTGATCTGCGTCTTAAAACATAAACGATGTGTGAGGCACGTGCTGTTTTTTTCTTTTTTTAAATGTATTTGGAACCAGAAGTTATTTTTTCCTGTCGTCTCCCAAATTCTGCCAATAGTCACAACGACTGGCACAAACTCCGGCAACAAAAGGGGCAAGGAGGAAGCCTCACCCGTCTCCCAGTCATCAGCGTTTAGCGTTCTGCAGGCCACACAGTACTGTACTGAGGTTGAGCCCCTATTGGAGGACAGGCACATCCCTGTTAGCACTGCTGACTTGCAGGTACCTCCGAATCAACATTGTTCGTTGTTTGCGGTAGCCAGACACATCTGGATCAATGAGGTAAATGTATTCAATAACAGATGCTTCCTAGGCCATAATTTATATCATCGACCTGCATGTTTTAGAAACTTGGCCACTCTTTCTGTCTATTCAAATCTTTCTGAAGAATTTATGTGATAATCATAAACGCAATAAGCATATATATAGGTATGAAATATGATGAATGGCAATATATAAACTAAAGAAACTTTGCAATTTAATAGATTATAAATCTTCCAGACAATTTTCATTTTTCAGCAGTTTTCATATTTTTAACAGCACCTTATGAATTGATAGAGTTCATTCCAAATGGTATATTAGTATATTATAGACAAAATGAGACTCTTAAAGGTTATTCATGGACCCAAGTGCATTGTATAACCTTACTCTCTAGCATAAATATTACCGTATTTTAGCTTCCCATTGGCGTTTCCCCTGCATTGGCACTGCACCTAGGAGACGACTCTGCCTAAACACTTTTGGCACTTAAATATCCTAACTTCTGCAAATTACTCTTCCACTGTTATTACTATTCTTATAATTCCAAATTTTAAACAATTACGGTAACACTAGTCCTAGGCGTAGCACACAGAGACGTACAGTAGATGTGTTAAAAAGGAGAGGAGACCCTGTATCCATCTTTAAACGGCTATCCTTGAAGAGATTTTATTTATTGTAGTTTTGAGAGGAACCTGAATAATCGTTACGACAATGGGGATAATGCACCCATACAGGTGATTTATACAATAAATTAACCCTGTTTTGGCTTTGAACTTAAAGTAAATCCCTCCTTAAAATGTACAAACCATTACAAAACACGTATGGTTGTTTTATTGCATTTTATTCAGGGACTCAGTGATAAAAATACAGACAAATGAGTGCAATTTAAAATCCGGACATATTGTGGTAATTAGATTTTAGTTTAAAAATGTATTTAGAAGAGGAAATCTGAAAATACGTTCGGAAGGATTTGATATGCGCTAAACAACGCACCTTTATCTACGTAATGGTGATGGTTTCCTGTGACTTTCTTTACATTTCCTTAGAGAAATGACTGCTGACATGGGTTTAGAGACCCTTCTGTAAGATGAAACAGACTTTAAAAAAACAACAACCAATTTCCGTCACTCTAAAGTTGTGTCATCTACTTTTTAACAATTGCGCGCTCTCATGCTACTCAACAACAACAAAACAAATCCTCAGCGGGACAGAGCTTGCCTCATTTATAGACCGATTTTCGGCAGTCATCACCGGGACATTGCGTGTTGGTGTCCCCTGAGCTTCAGTGTGTATCCTGATCCACTTTTAACAAAGCTAGTGGCAGGCGGGTCTCCGCGAAAAAAGCCGGCAGAGATGGAGGTTGTGGGGGAGGTGAAGAGGTGTGACAAAGCAGGAGGGGAAAAAAAGAAGAAGTTTCTCCCCTTTCAAAATCCCCCCTTTGTTGTAGCTTTCGGAAAGTGCTAAATTACCGCTCTTGCCTTCAAAGTCTGTTCACGAGGTGAGCAGGAACCCAGGAGGGTCGGATAAAAATAAGGAGAAAATGAGACCAGTCTTTTAGCTCCACGCCTTGGCCCCGGGGCGAGGGTTATCATCATAATCAATGTCTGTGAATGACAACTAAGTGTGCTTTTCTTTGTTTGAGGTTCGCATCGCCGCGCCAGAGAAACGCAAAAGGACATAATTGGTTATTATGTATTTCTCATACTCCCCTACACAAAAGCAGCGCCTTACTCATTCAAAGCGCAGGATAATGACCCGCAATTACGATGAGAAGATGCGGCCTGATGAAGCCCCACGCACCAGGTTGGTGACTATCACACAACGCGTGCTTTCGTTTTATTTATTTCCCCCCGCCCAGAATAAAATCGGCACAGCAAAAGGGATTTCATTTCCAGGAAGGACAAACTAGGTTTGCCTCGCGGGCAGTAAATGGCATTAAACAGGATCAACAGGAGAGGGAGAATGCGAAAACCCACACGACAGGCAGGCCGGTGTCCACGGCAAGGTGAAAGGCGCCGGCGAAAAGCCTCTCGTGCGTTTTCTCGAGCCGCGCCGATCTCCGGGTGGACGTGACATCCCAGCCGGACCAACGCGCCGCAGCTGGCTCTGTACCGCGGGGGTCCGCCTGGCTGGTACCACGCCGCGAGGGCGCTTCAGCTGACCCATTCCCCCTAAGCCTGCCCCCACCTCTATTTATTTATTTATTTATTTATTTATCTATCACTACCCCCAAATTAGAGAGGGAAATGAAAACACACAATTTTCATTATTTTCATATTCGTTCTAGTGCTTTCCAGCCGGCTAAAATTCATATTTATGCTAATGCCTGCACGGGAGATACGAGATGGGCTGGAATTAATGGCATTGCATGGAAGGTAATACTCGCTGCGTTTCATTAGCTGCTGTATCTTTAATTTCCAATAAACACGGTAATTAGGGGAGATATCCGCGGAGACGGGCCCTGGATCCTCTCCGCCTCGGTAACGGCCGTAACCAAATCTGCAGCGGGGTAACGGCCGCCATAGAGGGCTTTCAGCTTAACCAAATCCACTCGCAGACCGGGAAAGGCCAGAATTCAATTATATGGAAATGAAACCCGCAACAGATATGACTTATACCTTTCAGAAAAAAAAGGGAAAAAACTAAAACACACACAAACACACACGCACACACACACACACGCACACACACACACGTATACGCACACGCACACACGCACACACACACACACACGCACATGCACGCACACACACACACACGTACACACACACGCACATGCACACACACACACACACACACACGCACACACACACAGAAGCATTTGCTTGGACAAACGGACCTAAAAAACCCGCTCTGTAGCTCTATTGCTGCCTCTAAGAAATATTTTAAACAGAGGTATTTTCAAACAAGGGTATACGCAATTTTTAATTGCCTAAAAATTGTTATGGAGACGTTACTTACGATTACTTTCAAACTACGAAAAACAAACTAAAGGGGGGGGGGGTTTGAGAAAGAAAACAATTCCACCTCTCAATAGGGTGCAGATTGGGAACGGGAAAGGGAACGGTACTAACAACCTTGACACGATACAAAAGCAGGACCACCGAGACTCAGCACAAAGTGACCATTGACTCTCCTGACTTTATATCTTTTTGGCCTCAATATTCCCCTGAACTCACTTTATTACAGCCTTAAAGGCCGCCCGGGGAACCGTTGGGAGAGTTCCCCTTCCAGCGTCCACGCAGACAAATCCCAAATTCAAATGGAAGAAAGATGAGCGGTTCCCTCAGCCAGCCCAGGTAGCCAAACTCTGACGCTGATACATCTCGACGCTTCCCCGCATTCCCCCTCATGATAGTCTCACAGCCCAGTCCATCTTGCTTGTTCAGAGGAACAAATAAATGGACGGCCGTACGAAAAGCCGCTGTCACTGAAGGGGACTCAAAAATAAACCGGGCCTCGTGTGAGGGTGAAATTGGGTAATGTTCTGCAATATGCAGGACATGTTAAACATTTGCGCTGGATAATGGGTACAGTTCACCTTTGAAAGGGCCAGATGCTAAATACTTGCAATGATGATGGGAAATTACAATAATGACTGCAACTCACTTTCTTAGAACGGAGCTAATGAAGACGTTGTACCTTGACCTCCCTGGAGCCAGGGTTTCCGACGGCGCCTGCAGCAGGATTGGCGAGGGGGCGTGGCACCAGAGGCATCAGCATAGGCGGAGCCCGCATGTCTGCCGACGGGGTTGACGGTGATGATGCCAGGAGCAGCGGCAATGTGCCGCGCGGATCTCGGCTCTCTGCCACACAGACGCAGACGAGCCGCTGATCAAAGGGGGAGATGTGTCGAGCAGCAGACTCTTATCTCTGGCCCCTCCTCCATCTGCCGGTCGGATTTCTCGCCCCCCATTCTCTAATGCCATCTCTCCTTGCCATCACGCTTTCTGTCATTGCTCCAGTTGACAGGCTTCCCACCTAGGCGTTGCAACGGGCTGTTTAAAGGTCACACACATCAGTGACTGAGCGGCAGCCAAATGCGTCCCCCTGCCCTCAGAGCGCAGGCCCTGGGCGTGGTTTCTCTCTCTGGTGGGGACCCCCCAATGCCACTGACGCCTTCTCCTGGCTGTCCCAGGGCTCAGGCCGGGGACTGCCTATGGTCCCGGAGCCCTGCTCCCATTGATGTATAATCGGGATGGCATGCATCTGAGATCGACATGCCAATCCTTTTCTCTGTGGGACAAATGCATTTCCACTATCAGCCCAAACAAAAAAAGGCTCTAATTCAATGATGCAGCGAGTTTCCCCCCTGAAATAGATTATCTCTAGCCGAGCATATGGCCGGAGAGGTGTGAAATTTCGACGTCTCGGCAGATCGGTTTTAACAGGCTCGGGAGGAGCGGTGCAGCCGGGGCGCGGAGTGGGCCCCGCGCAGCAGCCGGGCCGCACACTCCTCATTACGGGGCCATTACTGCAGGCTCCTCGTCAAAGAGGCTACCGTTAGGACGGGAGGCAAGAATTGGGGGAGACCAGAGGCATCCCCCTCGCCTCTGTCGAATGTGACAGCCCGGCCGAACGCATGGGCTACGGCAGAGGATTCTGCATGGGCAGCCACTCGGGAAGGCTGAGTATTGGCACCTCAATTTCCGCCAGTTAACCTCAATTGGTGCTCTGCTATTTATGAAGAAACACAGGGGGAAATAGGCTAGAGCCACATTTAGTGCAGGGCGGCAGGGACAAGTTCAGGCATGCATCAGCTCCCCTCATAGAGTACACTTTTCCTTTACTCCCCTACTCTCGCCCAGCTGAAGGACCCCTGTCAACCTTCTACCCGTGCATATGCTCCAGTCTGGGGCTGAAAGGCACACTCCGCCGGGGGTTGCAATCAGGGATATCTCCCCATAAACCCTACTGATGTTCGAAGCTAAATGGAGTTTAGCCACCACCAACTGAAAAAAAGACAAGTATGTCATGTTCCCTGCGAGGAAAGAGGATCCGTGAGCTTCTCGCAAACTGAGCGGAAGAAGTGTTGCCCTGCAGACCCCCGCCCCGCTTTGTAGAAACGGTCAATGACGCAGATTTTTGGCCCCCCGAGTGGCTCAGTCAGAAACAGCACCCGCCTGGGCCCAATCAACTGAATTTCACAAATAAGATTTGTCGATTAATTAATGATTTAAAAAAAACAACAATACCTTTTAACCTCTGGAGTTTCTACAGGGAGCAGCACACTGCCAGGGGAATAAGCAATCGGAGATCAGCAAGGGAGTCTACAGAGTCTACAACTCTGCCGAGGAATCCCACAAACATCACCCAGCCGGCAGTGATAATCTAAGTTCTTCTCCTCCTTTCATGCTTGCAAACAAACTGTTTTATTTATTGACTTTTTAGTTTCGTTTCATATCTGTGCTGGAGAGTTGTGTCTCAGTGGCTGACTCAGTCCCTCTCTGCATCCACACGTAATTCGTCATGTTCAGAGGGATGCAAATGCATCCGCTTGCCTTCTGATTTTTGCTCGGCGCAGAACTCGCCGGCTTACGTAACGGCAGGTGAAAAAAGACCCGCGCCCATTGTCATCGCCCACAGAAGCGCCGTCGCTTGTGCAACTACCAAGGTCCCGAGGCGCGCAGGCACGAACCCTGGAGACATCCGTCCCGAGCGCACCTGATGTCTCCCAACCCAGGCCTGTCTACGGCAGCACGTCCACAGCCGCCCCTGTCTCCGTGTCCCCCCCGGCTCGCGCTGCGGGCGCCCGGGGGCCAGTCATCAGCTGCCAGACGTCGCCGGCCTGACAATCACTAACTCTGTCGCCTTCACATCTGTCAACTCCGCGGCTGTCAAATTACTGTCAAGGAGATGAGAGAAGCGTTGGGGAGGGGGAGGCAGCAGATGCGGAGGGGGTTGTGGGTAATATTCCTGACATGCATCACTCTCACGTCCCATGCTGCTCTCTGAGGTTCCCATCATACCCCGACCAATTGGAGCAGGTAATACCCCTGATCCTATCAGCTCCTCTCATCTTTCTGATGCCCCCTGCACACTCCCTGGGCTCCTCACATCACTTTGGAGAGAGAACTTTTTTTTTATTTTTTAATGACTTTCTTACAGCTTGCTTCACTGTATGGCACCAGAGATAACCCAAACATGACCGCTCCTACCACATCCCATTGCCCATTGAATAAGGCATCGTTCTGGGGCCACTACGATTATGCGGTGTCAGACATCCAGTTTAATACGGGGACAGCTTACTGCCATCCACGGCTATGGTACAACCGTGGGTAGGGAATCTGCGCCCCTCCCGTTTAAAATCGACCGGCCTGACATTCTGTGACTCTTTGGTGATTGCCAAAAGTCCAGAGCCTGGTAATTGGTACAGCTGGAGGCAATGATTGAATCGGCCACAGTATAGCTGCTGGTTTGTTTAGCCGTGGCTTTGTACCTGAGGGGAAAGCATGGAGGAGGTTTGAGCAGATCATAGAGGAGTGTTAGCGTGATTGTTTGACCAGTTTTTCTTTGAGAAGCTGATTTTTGCATTGACCCAGTTTTGAATAAGAACACATTTTGGCACCACATTGCACCATTTCCTGACCCTGGCTTTGTTGTGTCTCTTTTGTACCTCTCCCCGATAATTCAAGAAACAACGTTCTTTTTAAAAACTGACTCCGATTGGTGGTTTTTGCAATCCTGCGATTTGCAACTCACCCGATGCCCCGGGGGGGGATGTTACAGAAAGTTAAGCCACAGGTAAAAACCACAAAAGTTAACAACAGCTCAACAACGAATGTGTGCCCGGGACACAAATATCCCAGCCTAGTTTCTGATCCAGGTCACTTGTGCTGGGTTTTGCGGCACGGTGCGGCGCACAGCCTGCACCAGCAGAACCACCATAATCGGGAAATCCTGAATAGAAACTTGGAAACCTCAGTGAGATTAATGACAAGAACACAAGGTAAAGAATAAAGAAAGCATTAAGTAGTGTTCCACCGAGCCATTCAGAGCCGCTGTGGGGATTTGAGACCCCTGGCTGGGTGTCAGGACAGGCGCGCTCCCCTGTGTGTACCCGGTGTCAGCGGCGTCCTCTCCTGGGAAGGCAGGGCATTTTCCCCTAGGGGAGGTCAGGTACGGAGGCCCCAGGGGGCTCATGAGAATACAGCGCGGAACTGCGGTGGGGCTCGGAGGGCGGCAGAGTTGCGGACCCCAGCTGCAGGGGGTGTGAAGACCCCCCCCCCCCCCCGCGCGGGATTCGCCTGACTTTACCACCAAAGTGGGCAGTGAAGCCATCGGAGCATTCAGAGAAAATAAAGACACAAAGCACCTCAGCGTCGCGGGCGTGACCGCGTCCACATCCATGGGCAGATCCGGGGTGTACTCCCAAGCGCAAAGACAACGGCAGCGTCTCTGTGAGAATGGACGGCGAGCAGGGTCAGTCCTAGGGCCTTGCTTATTGACTGCGTGGTTGGAGACACACAGAGCTGGAGCCCTGGTTTCAGGGGCAGCGGGAGACTCATCTGACTGCATACATCGTTTTACCTTCGAACAACCTGGGAGCGGTTCCCTGCCCCTGTTTTCTCAGGATCAAACCAAAACCAAAATCGCCCCTGTTTCCTCCGGATCAGGGCTGGATGCAGATGCTGTGAGAAGTGTCCTGATGGACAACGAGGCTCTCCCGTCGTGCATGGGCCATTCGGATTTGTTCCGCGTATCAGCGCTCCGCGCGCGACCCGCTGAATGAGGTCACCCACGTGACCCCTGCAGTTCACCTTGCTGTCACCAGCAGGACCTTCTCTGTCGCTGCCGTGTGGGCCCTTCCAGCGGTTTGGCTACCGGGGCCACGCCGACCTGCATCGCCTGATCTTATCCCGAGCCACATCCTGTTCTATGAATAATCCCGCCCAGCTACAGGCACAACAGTAACACAAACACACGCGCACGATTCGATAATGCCCAGGCACAAGCAAGCAGAGAACAGCACAGATAGAGCTGCAGCCCGTGGAGGCTGCTGAGGCTGCTGTGAAAATGGATGATGTAATCGCTTATAACCAGTGACAGGCATGCACTGACACATCTTGAAATGACTGAACGTTTTTGCAGAGACGACAAAGGATAAGAAAAACTAAGTAGACTGACGTGTTCAGTAAGCCACTGGCACGGAAACCCAGGGAGGCAGCAGTTAACCTCCTACAGCGATCCTCGACATTGGGATTCAGGCCGAAAGGCACTAAAGGTGCGTTCTTGGAGGACCGGAGCTATTGCAAAAAGAAAAAGATTGTCTGTTTATCAAAATCCAAGGGGTAGCCCGTTGCCGTCTGCCTGCTTGCCGAAAGCTCCAACTGGGGCATTGCTAAGAAAACAATGCGTCTGACTATCTACTAATTAATCAACAACACAAAGAAATAAAATGACAAGGCAGACTTTTCCATGCTTTCCTGGTTTGAGCTGTGGTGGGTATAAATAACCCAGGGGTGGTGAGAGATAGAGCGAGCGCGGCCCAAAACCCAGATAAAGGCTTTACTTCAATTACAGACAGCACAGGGAGGAAGGCGTCCGCGCTGCTTAGGATTCCGCGCGCCGCGCCGCTCATTTGTCAGCTCTGGAGAATGCTGTAATGGTCGCGTAATGGCAGCGCTTTGAAGAAGCGCGGCTTTCCGAGACACCGGGGGGGAAAAAAACAAAGGTGAAAAATGTGCGGCGATGGATCCTGAAGGAGCCATACATCCTCGTTAGTCCCCCATCTTGCAGCACCTGGCCCAGGAGCCCAGGAGCATCACGCTTAACCGTGACATCAAACCCTCCCTCCCTGCCTCCCTCGCCGACGTTACTGCAGAGCACGCACCGGGACATGCTCTGAACGCGAGGTTTTTTTTTGCTAGGCGCGTGCCGTAAAACAAATCCCGGCCAGACGCATGCCACCACCCACCCCCACCGTCAGGCGAGACATTCGCAACGGAGAAGCAGAATCTTGACGGAATAGTCCTGGATTTAAGTCCAAGTCTAAACGCAAAAGTTCTTGGACTTAGAGATGGGGTCTGGGACTGGGACTATAACAATGTTTTATGGCAATGCTCGTTAGTGCAGTAGAAGATTAGTACCACACTTTGAAGGGAGGCATTAGGTATATTATACCCGATGATGACGATAAATTATAAATGTAAATGATAAATGCTCAAAATGCAAAAAATGTGTTTTGTTTTTATTCGTTAAATATGTTTCAGCATACAAAATAATATATTCAATAAAGAATAGTGAAAATTATTTAGATAACTATCGTTACTGTTTTTACAACAAAACAATTAGTCGATTATAGCTCATCCAATTTACTAAAGGCTGAAGAACACAGCAGGTTTTTTCCTCTGGATGATTTAGCGGGCTGATCTGTGGGATTTTAGAGTCTGTATTTTTCTCTTTTTTCGGCCTGGCGCAGGGTAGCTAACCTATGCCACTTAAAAATGGAAAATTCAAAAAAAAAAAAACCTCGACCCATTTACAACGCACCCACGCCTACATTTTTAAATAAAAAAATGGATAAACTGTACTGTGCGACACGAAACGCACGATGTTCTTTTGTGTGCTGTCCAGTCGGACATGCATCTCTCTCCTTCTTCAGAGCTCAAATCCTCTCCCCGACATTTCAATGTCAAAAACCAAAAACCAAAACCAAAAACTGAAACAAAACAGGCCCCAGAATGAGTCCCAGGCAGCCAGCCACAGTGCTGCTAAAAGACAAACCATGATGCTGAAATTGACGTGACAAAAGATATCCGTGATACACCCATCAAGCGCTAATCTAATAGGACCGAATATAATGTGTTTCTCGTCAAATGGAAAGGATCTACAACTGGCCGAGGGGCAAAGAGGCTGTGATTAGCTTCACAATAAATAATCCGCTGTATATCAGGACCTTTGCTGAAATGTGTACCCTGCTTCAGCAAACATCCCGGACAGTTTGCTCTTATCAAATAATGACTCTTTATCCTGGCTAAATTACCCTCTCATATGTATTCTATAGTTCAGCTTTTCTAATTTGATCAAAAAAAAAAGTGATCGTCTTTTTTCGAATAACTGACAATATTGATTAAACGTCTGGGTTTGGGTTTATTAATGTATTTACACACGAAGACCTAAGTTATTGGCCTTCAGATTATTGACTTAATACTGCAGCTGGGCATCTAGAGGTTCACATTTATTTGGTTAGCCAGCCTTCCTTTTATTCATTAAAGTTTAATTTCCTTAGCTAGGGTTTATCAATCTGAGGCCCACCCTTCCTGAGGACCGGGGCGCTTTCCCAACCGTGAGACTTTTCAGCCCCAGGCACAGACATCGGTGTGCGTCTCTCCATGCATGTGAATGTCAGTGCAGGTTGCTCGTGTGTTGCTTCTGGGTTGTGTTTTCATTGTGCGTGGACCTGATCCTCATCAGCTCCTGCACCTCGAACCTCATTCCGAACTAAAGAGTCGGCTGAGCCGAGCTGAGCTCACTACTGTGGTTAAAGCTTTCTGATTAAACATCCCTCCCTCTGTTGAGGAACAAAGGAAGCCTTTTATTCACCAGGAGGGGTTTCCCATTGTTTCAATCCATCCTGTGGCTTCTATAGTAGACATGCATCTATAGTATGCACGTTAACCAGGCATTATACCGTGTGTGTGTTTATGAGTGTGTGTGTGTGTGTGTGTATGTGTTTATGTGTGTGTTAGTGTGTGTGTGTGTGTTTATGAGTGTGTGTGTGTGTGTGTGTGTGTGTGTATGTGTGTTTATGTGTGTGTTAGTGTGTTTGTGTGTGTTTATGAGTGTGTGTGTGTATGTGTGTTAATGTGTGTGAGTGTGTTTGTGTGCATATGTGTGTTTGTGTGTGTTTATGAGTGTGCGTGTGTGTGCGTGTGTGTGTGTTTATGAGTGTGTGTGTGTGTGCGTGTGTATGTTGTGCGTGTGTGTGTGCATGTGCGTGTGTGTGTGTGTGTGTGTGTGTGTGTGTTTCTGATGTGTAACTGTGAGTCTCGGTCAATTCCACCATCACAACGC